>VBVR01001442.1:0-30571 GCA_011638315.1 Tetramorium parvispinum | reverse complement strand
CTCTCTCTCTCTCTCTCTCTCTCTTTCCTTTCCTCTCTCTTCCAATGAAACTGAATCACAGGTGGCAAATATCGAGAATTGCGATGCGCGCAAAGTAGATTCGCGCTTACTCCACGAGGGAACATTCAAATATCACGCATGCAATACATGTAATCCCTTTTCGTGCAACATCATCCGGCATCCGAAATATAATTGTACAACCTCGTAAAAGATCGTCGGATTATTGTTCAATTGAAATCGCGCTTTATTCGAGTAATAAATCCTTACCAGCTTCATTGGCGAAAATTAGCAGTCTAGAGAAGATAATTTCTCTTCACGTGAGGACCGAAACGAATATACCTAACAAAAGATTATCCGAGCGAATTGTACGTAATGTCCCAGTTATATTCCAATGTATCGATGGCCATATCGATGTTTGCGAAGGGGGGAGGGGAGGATGCGTGGGTAGTCGAGCGATAGGTGCAAACAAGAAACGAGAATACCCGTTCCCGATCCCTGCCGTGCCGGCGCTGGCCAAAGCAGGCTGGATCAGACCGAGGACCGTGGAGAGTGTGCGGAGGAAGGTAGCGCACATTGCACCGGGGTGGAACATACACAGTAGCTAGTCGATGTGATTGGCCCGGTGCCAGCAGCCTCTAACGACGCTTTCGAAAGGAGGAGAATCCTACTTCGTCCTCTCCAACGACGAGCCTCCAAAGATACCCCGGGACCAGTGTGGCGGTGACGCAATGTTGCCGCAATCACATTTTGGCACGCCTCTGCCTAACCGATACCTCCCCTCCCCCTCCACCCCCGATGACGAGAGGGTACCTTCGATATCTAGCACCGTGTTGAATTCGACCGGTATCGACCGTGCGGAACTTGAACGGTCGTCTAACGACGGTCCGAGCGAGCCGATCGCGAGAGAGACCTTCCGTCGTTGTGTAAATTCGGGTCTGACTACAGCTCGACCGTATCTACTTGCTCCCCGTCACGCCGGCTTCTCAGTTTTCTGGCATTCCTATTAAACCGACCGCACGTATTGTATCTTGCATTGAATTTCGATGTAGGCGGAAATCTAATTTAATTCTATCTATCGAGAAAATCATCCTGAGAATATCAAGTCGACAACGTACTACGTTGCATACATTGGAGTACGGTGAAGCTACACGCCATTTCCCATCGTTCTGGCGCACTAACTGTTAAACTCGTTTACAGCGTAGATACATACGGATAATAAATCTGTCACGTACAAACAGCGAAACTATTTTATAATGTCCGCTTTAAATCTTTGCACGTTGGGTATTATACGCGAGTGTCCAGTAGTCTGCATATATTATATGCCATTGACAGGAGTATCGATCCGACCGTTGTTGTCACTTCTATGCTAATAAGATGTATACCAGTAATACGGATATTCACGTCAGTACCAGAAAGTGGTTACGCAGAAGCGAGAGACGTGTATATGCTATAACAAGCGCCGACATCTCTGCACGATAACCAAAGCGTCAACGATGCATACGGGAAAAAAAATTTCCAATATCCAGGAAGGAAATCTCGTTAAATCGCCGATACTATTTTCGTACGTACACCGCGATAACTTCCAAGATGGAAACTTCCGGATTCTCTTTAAATAGGAAGACGAGCTGCGTGGCGCCGTCGAATAAAGTGCCGTGAAATAAAGGAGTATCTCTCCCGGGTGATTCGGTAGGCGCGGCGCGAGTTTCAGTGGCTGCGGATGGAGAGTGGTTGTATCTAATTTAAATTCCCGACATAAAAAGCTTGCAGAACGCGAGTAGTGGTCGGGATAGCGTGGATCGCGGCCAAGCCACGTGCGGCTGCGAGATTCATTCCGCTTTACATGGCCGGTCTGTACCCATCCACTTCTCCGCATCTCCCCGAAATTCCCTCTCGCTGTCTTCCCTCTCTTTTTCTCGAGCTCACTCCGCATCCGCGTCTCCGCCCTTGTATTCTCGCTCTCTTGCTCCCTGCTACCGAGATCTCATCTCCACGCAACCCATTCCGCGCCTCGAGCCAAGGTATGACCGGCAGCCTAATGCTGCAAGCGGTCTCCCTTGGGAAACAGAATTATCTAGCAACGGAGATATTCGGCGTCTTCGGAAAGAGATATTTAGCGAATGGCGAAAGAATGTTAAATTGACGTCTTACGTCAGAACGATAAAGACAAAAAGTAGACTGACTCTTTCACAACTGCATATATTTTCAATTGACCTTTACATCGTTTCTTTGAACGTGATTAAAATTGCATTTGAAGAAGAGAATATTATTAAAATCGTGTATGCTATTTTAATCTTTGTATAACTTAAAAAGTGTGAAATACGTTCTCGGAAAGATCACATATGTTGTATGAATTTGAATTTGATTTTTTTAAATAAAATATGTTGCATGAGATAGCTGTTATACAAATTGTATTGTTTGTATAGTATATGTGATACATTTAGATTTATCATTTAGAAAGAAAAGATTTCTGCTTTTGAGGTATACGAAAGATTCAGCTAGACCGATGGAAAGATAGAATCGAAAAACTACTTTCATTTAGAAATAGCGGGGATCTATACCCGCAACTATTCAAGATCTAACAGAGAAAGGACGTCTAAAGGAGCAGAATCTTTTGGTCTGTGTGTCTTTTCGCTTCTAAAGCAGCCCCGATGTCGTTCTAACTCGAAGTTCCCCGCCCATTACGATAGCAAAAGAAACCTTTTCCCTTTCTTTTCTTACGATTTCCACCTACTTCAAAGGACATCCATTAAAGGAGGCTGACTATAATCTCTCCAGCACTGTTCTCAAAATCAAATCAGCAAACTTGTAGAATTTGTTATAAAAAAAAAATACTCAAACATGTTATGTTGAAAAAAGTTTTAAATTTTGAAAATACAATAATTGAAATTATTGATTAATAAAGAATCTTAATACATAACCTAAAAATTCATTTTTTTCATAAAACTTTGTTCGAAAACGAGTGCACGTAAATAATTAATAAAAAACGATAAAAAGTTTGGCGTTATTTAGGAAGGCCAATATATACAGTTCCTGTACGTAGAAGCCGCATATTTTGTAACCACAAAAATTGTAAAAATATGCCATGTCACATTTTTTAATGCAGATGTATTCACGTTCCTACCATTAACACGGAGTGCCGTCGTGCAGGGTATCGTCTGAAGTTCCAGTCCCGAAAAATAAAAAGTGTCGAATATATGAATAGTACGTTACGTTGTGCTCCCCTGATATTCAAATTACCTCAACATAAATCTGACGTAGGGCTAGATAATTATCGCGTGACTTTTTTTCAGACGATGCCTCGCGCGTGGTATCATGCATATGCGTTTCATTTGCCAAAAACGCGAGGTGCGTAATACGCCGTTACACGTAAATGCTAGAGCGGGGAATCAGAATTCGGGCTCGGCATTATGCACAATTGAGATATATCAGTTCGCATTGCGAACCTGTATTTTGCGACGATCAACGCAATCGAAACGCGGCGCTAACAATGACCAAAATGATGCCGCGCGCAAATCCTCTCCCTCCCTCCCTCCCCCCTCGCGCCACGCCGAAATCGCCGTGCCATCGATTCCGCGTTACGTAGTATTTCCGATAATTCTCGATGCGCGCACGTGCGACGCATTTACATCGCTCGTAAAGCCGAATTATGCCTGTCAAATATTAACACAATTTTAGCATCAGAGATCACGATGCTGCGGGCTCTCCGCTCTCGTACAAAGACCGCGATGTATTTGAGAGAGCAAATACGGACTTCCAGGATGATTTATCCTGACAGAAGGTGTTACGCTTTTTGCTTCTGTTTAATGGTTGCTTTAGATCATCCGCTATTAGACTGACTAGTCTTTAACGATACCGTTTGCACATAAATATGTTCATCCTGTGAAAAGACATTTCTAATCATTTTCCGATATCACAGGTCTTCTTGCATTCAATCTTATACATATTAATACTGCGAGAAAAGTATGTACATAAATGCAAAGACGAGGGTGCTTTACCTGTCCGTGGACTTCCAGGATGATTTATCCTGACAGAAGGTGTTACGCTTTTTTGCTTCTGTTTAATGGTTGCTTTAGGTCATTCGCTATTAAATTGACTAGTCTTCAACGATACCGTTTGCACATAAAAATGTTTATCCTGTGAAGAGACACTTCCAATCATTTTCTGATATCACAGGTCTTCTTGCATTCAATCTTATACATATCAATATTGCGAGAAAAGCATGTACATAAATGCAAAGACGAGGGTGCTTTACTTGTCCGTCGGAATGCCCCGGCAAGGTAATACACGTCAGGAGCGGAAGCGCCTGAATTAGTTACAAATTCGGGCGTAGTAAACGATCCAGCGCTTAGGGCGAGAGCCACGCGAGCTTTGGAAATTCTCGCCGCGGCGGGTAGAACGGGGTGAGTGAGCGCGCGCGATGGCGATGGCGCGGCGCGGCGCGGTAGGTAGGTTTACCGCGATAAATCACACGGTGCACCGACAAAAGGGGCCCGACGAAAGGGTCGCCGCCATAAACGTATAAAGTAATTACGCGCCGTATCCGCGCGGTATAGCGGCGGCGCCGACCGGCCATTCACGAGGATTCGCCTAAATTTCGCGCCCCGTGTGTCCGACCATACGAGGCGCACAACGAACAAGCCGAATGCGATTTTCATCCCCGCGAAACCGAAGCGCTCTCGTCTCACACCATCGCGACGGGAATTACGTTTCATCGCGTGCATTATCGGAACGTATATTCTATATGAAGCACCTGCTCGAAAGCTCGGTTATCGCCCTCGCCGTTGTAGATTTCATCGAGTTAAGCCCTCTTTCTCCGCTATTTTTTTTCTGAGGAAAGAGGGAGAGACACAGAGGGAAAAGAATAAATTTATTATATTCTATGATAAACTTTTCGCACAATAGAGACGTGATATAAATAATTATTTTATATAATTAACGTTTATACTCTTCATTTAACTTTTCAGTACGGATAATTATTTTATGCAATATTACCATTTATTTTCATTCTCAGTGAATACAGTTCAACACGGTCTAGAAAATAATTATTTTAATTTCTCTTATTATTACTTCTGATTGTTCAATTTATATAACGGTTAAATATTTTATTTGTCTCGATTAATTTTATGTTCTTTCCTTCTCTGTCTGTCTTATTTCCGCAACTTCTCTTTCATACGCGTATAAGCAGCGGTTCAAACATGTATTACGTCTGTCAAAACGCTCGCCATTGCCGGAAAAAGGCGCGGGCATTCCACTCCGTTCTTTCCGGTCAAGAGGTGCCTGCTAACTTTCCCATGAAAGGAGCTTGAATTTATATACCTATAAATTTCTTGGTATACGACTTGCTACACTGTAAGTTGGGAGTTAAGACACCGAGAGAGGCATCGTAACTGTTCCTGGTGAAATTAATAGTTTGTGATAAACAGAAACTTATACGAATTATTGTTCATGTAGATAAATCCGTTGTCGAAGACATTAATCCGCTTTCGCGCGGAAAGAATACAATTTTATCAGTAGCATTATTGTTAACTTGGCGAGAACCCTTGATCGCTTAATGTCTTAATAATCGAGAAAAATTACTTGTGTACGGTAGCGTTCTCTTATTAAGAAAGTTCTTCATTAGAAGAGCGTCGAACTGCTACAGTTCTTATGCTACTGTTCTTCCGCCGTTCGTTACGGGCGGAGATTGATGATCGCGAAGAAGCGTTTAAGCATAAAAAGCCCCGCGGCTATGCCGAAAAGAGGCGGAGCCTTCCTATCGCGGCCCGTTAAATCGAGCGAAAAAATAAGAATACCTACGAGTTCAACGGACGCGCGGAGCGAGAGCGGGCCACCACGTTTACTTGCAAAACGATATATTATGTATACGGAATAAATGGAATAGAGAAGAGCCTCGAGTCCTTCGAACCCAATAGAGCAGGCTAACGGTTTCTGCCATCACGCGTATTACGCTAGCAGCGTGGTCAACGTGTGGCGCTCTCCGTCGCTCCCGCCATCGCCGCGGCAGATAAGTTTTCGCGGACGGAAGACGTAGCCGGCCGGATAAATCCTCGAGACTTCCGGCGAAACTTCCTCCGTTGGGGCGCACCAGAGACGCATCAACGATCGCCCCGGAAGTCTACACGCGGCGCTTAACACGAGGTAACGGTCCGCGAGAGCGGAGTGTTCCTAAATTTTTCCCGAGCGCCTTTTATCGCGTATTCCCTCTGAGACTCCCGTATCAGCCATCTCGCCATCTCGCGTATCCCAGAGGCGCGTCCACGACAACGACGTGATCGTTACTGTCGAACTGCAAAGGCAGAAGCCACGCCGACTCTCTGCCAGTGACGGCAAAGCGACGGTACAAACGTACATGGGCAATGTTCACCGAGTTATTCGCGGGGTGAAAATAATAACGATCCACGCGGGCGAAAATGTTTTTATGTGAATTTTCTGCGAGAGACGAGTAATAGCGGGATAAAGCAAAATAATAGGATGTAAAATTGCATTTTTCCATGGATAATAACGCGGCCAGATGAAATGAAATATTTTACAATTATACCGCGCACGTGCGCGTATAAACGCAATGCCGCGTTAAAACGCGGTCGTTTTTCACAATTCTCCGGCGAACTTGTAAAACGATCGGATCGTCGAACAACATTCGGCGCGGTAGTTTTTATAACGATAATATGCCACGAGAGCGAAACATTTCTGCATGCCATTGTCACAAACGTACCGCTTCACCGATTGAAATAGCTCGCCCTCGACAAATCTGCGTTCCCTGTTTTTCCCCGTATATTCTCGGAGCTTTTTTTTCTGCCCGATCATTTTGCACTCCGCGAAATAGAACAGAATTGCAATCGCTGTGCAACTTGGTGCGCAGACTGTACTGACGAAGTAACGGCTTGTGCTAAGTATCTCAGCATACACATCTTCATCCCCCCCTCTCCTCTATCTCTCTCTTTCTCTCTTTCTGTCGTTGCCCAAGCATCCACCTCGCCGTCCCACTCTAAAAGTCCGCGGGGTGAGCTGAAATCGCGCGCTAGGCGGCCGAATGTATTTCTCGGAGGGCTTAATGCTGGTGAAAGTGGAGACGCGGCACAATGGAGATACGAGGACACCGAGGAAGTACAGAACGAAGAACTTGAGCGCGAACGTGTCTGCGTGCAAGGATACAGACGAGCAAGACACACAAGCAAGGTGGGACCAGACGAAAGGAGATTGGGAGGAGCAAGGGAAAGAGGAGCACTTATTGTGTGCGAATATACTAACGCTCGACAGACACGTCGATTCGGTTCTACGTAGACGATACCGTCCGCAAAACGTTCGGGGCAAGGAGGGAAGAAAGGAAGAAACTCGTTATCAGAAACGCCCTAAACTCGTGGACCACTATCTTCGACTGGCGTGCGCGCGCGCGCGCGTCTCTCCCGAATATCGCACGGTGAAACTTCCGTTCCCATCGCTTCTTGATTTATTAGATTTCACGACGGACCAGGGTGATAGAACGAAAACAAAAAGGGACGGTCGCAAGAAGAAAGGAAAAGGTAAGAGGAGGCGGCAGGAAGCCAAGAGAAGCGCACAGTGATCTCGGAGGCTGCAGAATCTCTTGGCCCTTCTCTCCTCTTCTTCGGCGCGCTTGCAGGTCTTTTTTCGTTCGATGCCTGCAAAGTTTTCCTGGCAGGTATCCTGCCCAGGGATCCTGCCGGGGCTCCTGCCCAGACCCGCAACAGTCCGCTATCATACCTATACCGCTTCGTTGTTCTGTCTTCTGCAGGTCTTCTCTTACGTATACTTAGTTGTATCTCTTCCCCCCGCCCCTCTTTCAACTTGCTTCCAACGCCGTTCTCTCCTCTTCTAGCGGCTACGTACCACTGTTTGTGGTGCAGCATTGCTGCGACGGCGGCGATGGCGACGGCGGTGGTAGCAGCAGCAGCAGCAGCAGCAACAGCAGCAGCAGCAGTAGCAGCTGGTGGCGGTGCATTCCGGAACTTTGAAACTCTAACGAAATCTCGGGCAAGGTGAATATTTTATGCGTAAATCAAATCCCAACGAGTATACGCGAGAGAGTGAGGATCCGTGGCACGGTGCGGCTAAATTCAATAGTAGCGCAATGCCTCGCAAGCTTTTCATGGCTGTACCGCTCTTCCATATCTGCCGCTTCTTTTCTTTATAGGATGTGTCTGGTGTTCTCTTCCTCCTCTTCTCTAGCCCTCTCGCTCTCTTTCTTTCTCGAGCTCATTCAATACCCCATACCCCGAAAGTCTAGTCCTTACTGGAGATATTCCATCGCGAGTATCTATCGACTATTGAGTTTCTGTCGCGCGCGTTGCAACGACGCGCGCGTTATCGAGCCTATTTGCATCGCTGAATTCAATACCGCGCAACCACTCAAAGTCCTGGTTGTTTCGAGGCATCGAAAGGCGCGCGTGCCGGCATTATTTTCAAGCATCACGCATGACGACGTGCAATTATAAGTGTTGCAACGCGTGAAGCTCGAAATTCCTGAGATCTAGGAGATCGCGGCGTGCGAGCCACAATAAAGAGGTGTGCGCGTGCCTTATTCCGGTATGAAATATTTCTTCCTTCCCTCGCAGAAGAAACCGGACTTCGTCAGCCCCGAGGGCGGGATTCTCCTCCGCCAAACGTCTGCACAATACAGCAATAAAACTCCGTCCCCTTTTTTCGCTCCGACTTCTCATACTGGGTTAAGGGGAAAACGCGGTTCCTTCTGCGACCGAGCAACCCCATGACCAGGTACTCGGTCAACGTAACACCCTGTAGAACGATCAAATATTCAGCGGCACTCCTGCGTCGGACGCTGTATGCTGCGAAAGCCGCCTTTATTTATTTGTTTGCGACGAGTTGCTTCCACCAGCGGACGGGACACCGAGAGCATCTACGTGTAACGCGCGCGACACAGGACGGAGCAGGGGTGTGGGGGAGATATTTTTTTCTTATCCGGGAACGCCGCCAACAACCTTTCACCCAGATACGATTCTGACCCAAAAAGTCACGCATTAAATTAATAAATTACAAGAGCTCTCTTCTCGCTGTCTCTCTCTCTCTCTCTCTTTCTCTCTCTTGTTCTCTCGCTTGTTCTCTTGGCTTTTGGCCGAATAGCACGGCACTCGCGATCTCAGTATTTGCCTCGTGCCGCGAGCTCACGCATGCTTCACACTCGGACTCGTTTCTGATGTCTCAGACAATTTACACCGAAGGAGTCATTCCAGAAATCTTTCGTCTCATTGCCGATGCTCTGCATATCTCGTCATTCTTGAAAACTATGTTTTCCGGTCCACCAGAAAAATACATATGTATATATAGTGATAGTCTTAAATAAAACGTCTGACTTTATTCCAAATTACGAATACAAATTGTTTAATTATATACTTTTATAGATAAAATATTAGCGCAACAATAAATTTGAATATTTGGTCAATTTAGTTCAGTCCGTTACGAAATACTTGAAACTTGAGAGCTACTTCACTGAATCCAACTTTTAACTTTTAATGAGACCAACGTTTCTAATATCTCAGACAATTTATACCGAAGGAGTCATTCCAAAATTTTTCGTCTCATTGCCGATGCTCTGCATATCTTGTCATTCTTGAAAATTGCGTTTTCCCGTCCACCAGAAAAATACATACGTACAGAGAAAAAAACATTAATTTAAAATCTGCAATTTTAAACAGACAATAACTTGTTCACATAAAGAAATTTTGTTTCTGTTTAAGATCATCAAATTTTTTAAAGAAGATTTTATATTCTTGCTTATATATGAGAATATTATTGTAGATTTGAAACTAATGTTCTTTCTGTATATATATAATCGCACATAATATATCTGACTTTCAAAATTACGAATACAAATTGTTTAATTATTATTATTTATAGATAAAATATTAGTGCAATAATGGATTTTAATATTTCGACAGTTCAGTTCAGTCGCGTTACGAAATACTCGAAACTTAAAAGCTACTTCACTGATTTCAACTTTAACTTTTAACGAGACCGAACGTTTCTAATGTTTTAGACAATTTACATCGAAGGAGTCATTTAAGAAACTTTTGTCCCATTGGTAGTACTTTGCATATCTCGCATTCTTGAAAACTGTATTTTCCGATCTACCAGAAATACATTTTTATTTTCTGTATCTATAGAGATACATTTTTATTTTCTGTAAATACATATCTGTATATACATTTTTATAAAAACATCGGATTTTATTCTAAATTATGAATAAAAATCGTTTAATTATGTCTATGAATTTGGACAGTCCAGTTTAGTCGCGTTATGAAACAGTCGAGACTCTCTAGTCTAGCTCTCTACTTCACTGATTTTAACTTTTTAACGAGTTCGAATGAAATACTCGTCACTTTTTAACGAGCTAAATGCAAAGGAAACAATAATTAAACAGAGCGGTGCGGTAGAGAAATAACATTTCGTTTGCCGCGTGCATACCCATGTTGAGCGTTCGTTGCGTATCCTGTCGACCGGGCCGCAGCCGCGACTGCGGTATTCATGTACACGGGGGCTGAAAACGCCAAATGAAAATTAGATATCTCCAGACCGGCGGCTGTGGGACTGTACGCAAAACCTGTGCCGTGCTCGAAGCGCGCTAAAATATCACAATGGTGCGCGGCAGGTGCATTTACTGGCTCTCACCGGTGCTTTGACGACAGTCGCCAGATAGCTCTTTCATCCGGTAATTAGCCAGAGAGCTCGAGGAGTTATCACCTGGCGCGATCGTGGCTATGCACGCGCTTGGAGTGAGCCCGTCTCTATCTGCCTGCCGTTCCGAGTGCGCGAAATGAAGTGGCGAGTCGAGGGGGGGGGGAGAGAAAGGCGCTCACTCCCTGCTAGTCGACGACCTCAGGCCTTAATTAATTAACACCGCGTCGAATAATAATTATCGAAATGAAAGATTATATCGGCGGGGCTTATTTATTGGTGTACGATGATATCGAGGTAACATATAATCCGCGCCGTCTAGCTGTAGCTCCGAGCCACGATATAGCAGGTCATGAGTTGCCGCTATACGTTGTATTACGGCTGGTGCCTCTCGTCGACCGATATAACGATATCCGAACGCTACTCCACTAATTGATACGTAAATTAATTTGTCCGAACGACCTCATATTTATGGCTCTTAATTACGGTCTGTTTAGCGCCCCCGCAGAAATCTCGTAAATGCGCGCGATGTTTGGTCCGTGAAGGCGATTTGTCAAGGTGATTGTTGGCATTGCCAAAAATAAATCGTTTAATAAAATAAAATTGTAAAATAAAACTTTTATCCAATTCGACTCGCTTTTTTATTCTTCGCCGTCTTTGATCATTCTCTATTATTTCACAAAGCAGACGCGTTTTATTGTTTTATTCAAGTTTCTTTCGCCAATGGCGAGCTCACGGTGGTAGCTCGAAGAGAGAGAGAGAGAGAGAGCGTCCAAGACAAATTATATTCTGCGAAGATTCAATCTAGTCACAGGAATGTTCAGGTTGAGGGAGATCGTGCGAACGCGTTCGTACGGTCGGAGAGAAATAAAAACGACAAGAGAGAGAACGGTTCGATGTTCGCGCGTGCGGCCAGGTAGATAAAAAGGAAGGAAACGAGAGCGCGATGTTGGAAAGCGATTTCGGATGAAGGGCAGGTCGATTCCGGACTCGTTAGGCTGGCACAAACCACAAGCACCGGGCATGTTCTACCAAATACGCGCGCGGACGAAATGGGATGTTCTCTCCCCCCTTCCCTCTCTTTGCATGTGAATTTCCTCGATATTAAAGCCGGAGCAATGGGACTATGCGACGATTGGTAGCGTGCGGCGATCTGCTTGGTGCCTGGACTTCCGATAATTATGTGCCAATTAAATTTAACGACTGTCCATTATTCCGGTCTGCAGTCCCCTTCCCCTTCCCGCCCTTACTTCTCTCTCTCTCTCTCTCTCCTTTCCTCCCGCTCTTGATGCCGATTCCATCACCCTTCCTTCGACGATGTAGCCGCCGCGACCGAATCGGCAACAACCATCATCCGGATCGCAATCCAATTACTTTTTAATATTATCGGGGTGCGCCTGAAATCGAGCTGCCTTTGCGGAACGTCGCGCGACCACATTGTAAAACTACGAGGAACTCCCGCTGGCAAATAAATGCTTCCGGACTAGCTGCGTCCCTTTCTCACATACGTCGTTGTTAGGAGCCATTTGCTCACTACGGCTCGCCATCGCTATCAAATGGAATAAAGTGCCGGCGACCAGTTCCGAGGGAAATGGGAAGTTTGGAACGTAATTTGCTACGATCGATCGCATAACTCGAAGAAAATGGGAAGAAAGTATAATAAATATTTTTGTCGCATCGCGCGCGCGCACGGCATTTTCTCGTGCTTCGTTCAGATTTTTAGTCGAACCAGAAACGTCGGATTATATATTTTATTGTTCATACGAAATAATTGAAGTGTACGTTATTTTTTATTTTACGTTATCAAGATCGCGTAAGGAAAAAAAATATCGCGAATATATCTAGCATCCACGTTAAAGCATCCAATTTCATGCTGTCTACTCGTGTAATTGTTTTAAAAAGTATGTCTCTCCTTCTTGCCCCTCCTCGGCTCGTCCTCGTTAAGAATTCAAGCGTTTCAACCGCAGATTAACTCGCCATCGGACCAGTGTTTGCTACCGTTTTCCAAGCTCATTAAAAGAATGGACCAAACGTGTAGCGAGCTCTCAGCTTAATTATCATTACAGATGTAAAACATATTTAGAGAACAATATTTACACGCATATAATTATCGACTCATTTACGTGCAATAGTTTACATATCAGCGTGCCGATATGTTTATTTCATGAGGTGCTCCTATCGCATTAAAATTGCCATTTAACGTATGGATAGGCGGCAAGATAACGTGTTACTCAAATATGTATTGAGGCATAAAATGAAGAGCAAAATAAAACTTTGCTCAAGATCTTCAATATTCAGAGACACGTTCGATAGAGATAAAGAAAATGCGAAACGTGCATGCCAGATGAAAAATACGATAGTACGTACTATTCTCTAATCAAATGTCGGTCATTCCTAAGCTGCACGTTGTTGAGCGGAAAATGGTTTTTCAGAAAAATTTCTCCCGCACGTATGGCATAAAAATCTTATTCGGTTTGATATATATGTATGTATATATCAGGCCGAACAAAATTTATATATAAATTTTATGTTTGTACATGTATGTATACATCTTTCAAATCAATTTAAATTTCACGAATAAAGAAATAGTGTTCGATTTTTTATTCGTTCCTCAATTTGAAGAGGTATTTTATTCAAATTTCTCTTGTGTGCTTTCAAAATTACATCATGAGCGATATCGCGGTATTGAAAATTCAAATGCATTATGTCGTATCATGCAGATTGATAACAGTTCCCTGTAAATAATAACAGCATGCTTATTGAAAAACATGAATATTCAGAAATCTTACCATTCGTCTATTTATCAATAAATTCGAAGTCCGCCGGTCTGCTGAGAAGATGGCGGCAGGCAAGTTTGATATCGTAACTTCTAACATCAAGTTTAGGGATTCGTGTTGTGTGGAAATGGGTAGGGTGCTCGTCGCCGGGACGGCGAATACAAGGAATAGTCGGTAGGGAGGTGAGCACCAACACAGAATGACCACTAAACACCTAACAACCAACAATAGCAGTCAACATTGAACATCGATAAACCAACGAAACTTAACCAACCACAAGTCACATTGTAACGGAATTCAGCGAACAGTGAAGACATAATCCACCAATACATATATGTATGTATGTGTGTGCGTGTACGTGTGGGTATGCATGTATTGTGTGACAAGTGAATATAATGTATATGTAAAATAAAAAAACACAATGTTAAAATGACGCGTGAATACGTACGTGCACACGAGGAATGCCTCTGCCACAGCGCGACGTTAAATTTCGTCGAAATAATTTTGTGCTACGAGATTTGCGGAATATTGTATAGTAGAATAGACCCCCTCCCCCCCATCGAATCCGACCTGATTGCCAATTAGACAGAGCACTCTCGGGTCCACGTTCGCCCAATGGCGAAGGCAGATCTTGAGCCTCGCAGAGGCTTTGAGCTTCTCCCTCTCTCTCTTTCTCTCCCATCAACACATCAACGAGAAATACTAATTGTGTGGCACGATAACGTAAAAGTGAGAGACACGTATGTGTTAAAACTTAATGACACATCTTCAGAGACACCGAGTAGGGGTATAGTGACACGTACCACATCGAGTACATTGAGAACGTGGTTCGCGCGGACGACACTAGTAGTAGTAGTTGTTGTTACATTGTGTGTTGTGGTCGTGGCAAGAAGAAGAAGAGGTGGAGGAGGTGTGCGGCGCCCCCGGCCAGCCGGTCGCCCGTCACACCCTGAAACAGAATAATATTGTCACTCCCCTGCGAAGAAATACCGTCCCTACCGACTATCTCCTCTGTAAGCGTTGTTTAACATAATTCATTCGTTAACGATATCTCGCGATGATCATAGAGTCACATTTGTAGATATATATAATTAATACGATATTTCATTCACACCATTCTAAAAATATTTAAGTTTAATATTCCCGAAACTATCAAAGAATTATTGTCTCGTCTCGTAATAAATTTTGGTTTTTATACATTGCCATCAAATTTAAAAACAGAAATGTGATATTAGTTCTCTAGAAAACAAAAATCTCTAGAAATTTATTTCCAACAAAAGAAGAAAACACAATTTTCTGCAAAATCGAAAATCAATGCTAAATATGTAGATCTAACTTGGACATTTTAGAATGATCGAAATACGTCGGATAAAGTTAGCGTCTAGTTCGGAATTGAATTCTACTGTTGACGCGCGCCTTCACGTATGAGAGTCTGACCTGGCAGTGTCGATTTCGTTTGTTACGACTCGGTTTTATCGGTGGCTCCGATACTTCGCTCACACAGAGTAGCGGCGCGAAGTCTCGCTATGTGGAGGATCGAAGCCGAAAAAAGGGACGAAGCTTTATATCGAGGAAAAAGGGATTTCGGATTTGCTGGACCGTGTCCACCCCGTCCCCCCTCCCCCCGATTGCATCGTTTACGTCTAACACGAGCGAGCGAACGAGCACGCGCGCGCGCGCCCGCGTCCCATACACGTGAAGGAAAGGCAGAAAGTTGTGCGGAATGGGAGGAAGAGAGAAAGAGTGATGACGGTCAGTAGAGGGGAGGCTTAGAAACGGGAGCAGCGACCGGGATTTTAACGTCGAGCACACTCGTTTCGAGTCGATAGGTCCACTTCGGCTGGCTTGGGAAGCAGTCGACATGGTCCAACAACTTCCTCTCCTCCGGCTCCTACCCCCCTGCCCCGCGTCCTCCATCGCGCGCCCTTTTCGTCCATCTAGCCGTCATCTTCGTGAAGCAGGAAACAGGGCGTGAGCGGATGGAAGTTTTCATACGTAGGGCGCTCACGCAACTGATAAAAACAACCGATCCTCGGACCCGACTCTTGTTAGGAAACAACTACGGAGTTTCTTCAGCTCACTTGCTGAGGAGTGGCCGCTTGTCATGAAGTGATATTAACGATTTTTGCGCGATCGTCTGGACGCGATGCGACGTCAGGGATGCTGTCGAATTTTTCGCAACGTAAATTGCGGAATTACAATACGTAACGTTCAATCGAGCGTAAAACACGAGGAACGACGCCGGTGAATAAATTGTATATGACGTAAGAGAAACTCGTCCGTAAGATCTGCAGCACGTGTCTCGTCGCAGTTAGAAGGATACGTACAAGATTTATTTAATTCTAAACGAGACTCCGCTCCGCGACGGCGTAGATTCCGACAGGCTGATAGCAAGATATCACGATTTACCTCCGGGCATTTAAGTAAAGACCGTAAAAATCCTTGTTCATTGTAATGTGAGAAAATTAAATATTGTCTTAACGTGCCTCGGCATGAGTCGAGCGATAATGATCGTTCGCACGATAAAACGTATTCATTTCCAGCGAAGGAAAACAAAGTAAAAATAATTGTAGCACTAGATGTGTATTTGCGTGAAATACGCAGCAGTTATTGTATCCAGTCTTTTACATTATTACGGCGGAAATAGATTTGATACGATCAAGAGAAGATTTCTCTGTATTGCGAGCACGTACGCGATATTATTAAAAATCATTGTTTCCGTTTGCCTCCTAAAATTTGTACGGAAATAAATAGGGTACCTGCTGGAGTAGAGAGTTGTATTACTTTCGAGGGTCGCGAAAAATGGGTTTGCGCACACGCGCACAGCTAGGCGAATGTATGGATATGAATAGGCGGAAATATTACGTAGCCCGGGAGAGGGTAACATCCGAAAGAGGGAGACGAGGAGAGACGGAGAGAAAAGCGGGTTAGTGAGTGAGAGACAACGTTAGCAAGTTTACTTTGTATGCCACGTAGTGAGAAAGTTCCATCCAGCTGTTAGTCGCGTCTTCCTTAGTTTTCCTCTCGATGAAAACTCACTCGTGAGTTTAAGCTTCCATCTCCCATGCACGCGCAAGCGAGTGAAAAGCAAATAACCAAATGCGGCTCTTTACCTCCGTGTAAGGACAAAGTAAGAATCTAATCACAGCGTAATTATGAAGCAAGAAATATGGATTCTAACTTGGAAATCGCTCAAGGAATATCAAAATGCATGAGCAATTCTTGTAAATGTTTTCATTCTAAAAAAAAAAAAAAAACAAACATTTTGAGAAGAACGCGATTTACGTGAAAAATAGGATTCCAAATGGACCAACAAAAGGGACAAAGGTTGACTGAAAGCACCGAATATCCGAGAGCATCCTGAACTGATTTCTATTTTGTCACTCGGCCAATCGCTCGGCCCGGTATCGCTAGAAATAAATAACACCGAATACATCATCCCCTGGATTGCCGTCATACTAGCCGCTTGTTCTCGTCGCAAATAGAACCCCCGGGAATTACGCCGCGGAGATCGGCGGCCTGGGATGGGTAGACGCGGTAATACTGGTTATCATCGCGCTGATTGCACCTCTCCCTCCCTACCCCCGCTCTGCACTCGCTACATTCATCGGGCTATCCTTCCCATTGGTACCTGCACCTGACCCAGTACATTTCCACCCGAGCTATTCATTACGATCTACAACGATCATTCCTTTCACGATACATCGAAAATTGGCGAGCGGCACGGTAGAGGTTTATGCATTCATACTTGCAGACACGTCATGAATCCTGCTCATCGCGGAAGGGCTCTAAAGCCGGTGCCGTGCCGAGATTACGGGCGCTTTGGCAGTGAATGTACAAGTGATACGCTCGATGACCCGGCAATTTTCAAGAGGGAGGAAGTTTTACAACAAAGATCCGACGCGTAATTTAACCGAATGGGCCGTTTTACAAATTAACTCTTCCGAACTTCTAGCTGGTCGTTACACTTTCCGTTGTAAGCGGCGCAAATTATTTTAATTGCACGCGCGAGGTCTATTTTCTTCTCTCCGAGAGAGAGAGAGAGAGAGGGAGATAAAAGCCGGAGTCGTGAAGGTAACTCGCGGAAGGCCGACGAGATCGTCGAGACCGAAAGTTATTCGGCAGCCGATCGTAGAGCGACGATGACTGCCTTCTCGCCGTGTAATAATCAACGGGGCATATCGTACCTCATGAACATTTAAAAAGGCCAAGTGAAATGTCCCACGGCCGGGTGCGTGGTCCCCCCTCTCCCCCCTCCCCGTTATTTGCACAGCCGTAAACAACCGCCGTCGCACGTCTACAGGCACGCGCGTGCACTCGCGGCAAAGGTAACGAATGGCAAGAGGCAAAGCAGCCACACCTTCGAAACACGCTTTCCTCCGGCCTCTCTCTACGGCACCGTGCACACGTATGTGTTTACGTTGCGAACGCGCTACGTCAGGCGGAACTAACGGTAACGAACGGTTGCGAACGTAAGAGACCGGTTCCCGTAGCAAACGACATTTCGACCGAGCGTTCCACGGCGGTACGTATGGTAAGAGGAAGCAAACTATTTGCGAGATTCCGAAGGAGAGAGTGAGTAGAGCTCGCAGCGCTGAAGGCAAATAGATAGATGGATGAGTTGATTTATACTTGGAACACGTTCTCCGCATGACGAAGCCCCGCTCCACAAAAGGGTCAAAGGAAAAGAATTAAGATAAACCAATATCCGGACATTGTTATTATTTTGATCTTTAAATGCGAATATTTAAATTTTCGACTATATACGCTGAAAGTTTCCGGACACTCTAAAAATTAACAATTTGTCTATATTAAGTAAAATAAATCTGTAATTGTAAAAAATTGTAAATGTAAAATGTGTAATTGTAATTAACGAACAAAATTCAATTTATTTTAATAAAAATTAATTTAATACCGCGCTATTCAGGCGATCAAATTGAGACTTTTTTTCGTCAAAGGAATAAACGCGATATATTAATTGTGGTATCCTTTTTAAGTCTTTTCAGGATTTTTTTGAATGCACAAAATATTAAACACAATTTTTCAAATTATGTTCAATGTTTTGTGCACCTGACATCGGTTTCCTTATGATTTATTTCATGATAATTCAATAAGCCAAGAGATTGCGGTGAATATTGCATAATTTTAATTTTTCCAGATGGCTCCTTTTTTAACAGATAATTTTTGTCTGAATAACACTGTATCAAATTAATTTTTATTAAAATACATTGAATTGTTGTTTTCGTATTCTTAATTATAGTGACACATTTATTTTACTTATAAACAAGTTGTTAATTTTGAGTGTCCGGAAACTTTTGACCGACAGTACATACATTTAATATATACATGTATTCTTCCTGTTGAAAGTTTAAATATTTGAATTTAAAAATCGAAATAATAATAATGTCTAGGTTTAAGTAAATCCGAGCAATGATACTTTTACCCTAATTAAAATTCATACGTTTCCTAAGCCACTGCAATGCGAATGATAATTAAAATGGAAATAGCATTTCAAGAATCATGTTAATTGCACGGGAAACTCCAGTGTATGGTTGACGTGACACGTGGAATTATGAATGTAAGTCAGGGGAAGAGGAGGGAGGGAAAAATGGGGGATTTACGCGAAAGCGAAAAGTTTCCCAATATTTCGCGAGAAATGCTCACGCGCGAGAGCGGTAGATAATCTCGACGATCATCTCGGCGCGACAGCTCGAAAGTTCCGGCCGTTTCGGGAGAACGTAGTGCGTACTCTGCTGGTTTATAGCGGCCCTGCGGTCGTCGGGATCCGAGTGGTCAGGGGACGGTGTTCGCTAGTGCAACGGCGTTATCCATTTGCATCGTAACTAGTCGCGGCAGCAGCAACAGCAGCAACGGGAACGGTAACGACGGTCTCTGTTGACGGCGTTATGTTGTTGTTGTTGCTGCTGTTGCTGCTGCGACCGTCCAGAAGCCGCTGCGTCGACCGAGTTCAGAACCGGCGACTGCATCTGCATCGTGCCGAAGAGGAGGAGGAGAAGGGGAGGGAGGGCGAGCTAGTAAATTACACGTTGACTAGGGCTGACAACCGCAATGCGTGGCGCACACGGCCGTGGCCGCGTATGGATCTCCTGCGCGAGACGTCAGTGTGTTTATGCGGCCGGTGAGTCCGAGCCACTGTCAGAATGGCCTACGGCCGCCCCGCGCTCTCGCTTCTGTGAATTATAGACGAGCCGGCCTTAATAAAGACGCGGTGGATGCCCGAAATTCTCGCCCGGCGTTCCATCGGTCGGGCCGGGAACGCCGCGATTCCGCCGAATTGCGAATCGACGCTGCCGCCGCCGCGCTGCGTGACGTACCGCGACGCACTCATTCACGTCACGCTTCGTGCATAGCTCCGTTCCGGACCGCATTACTCAACGAAACGCCGTGGAATATATTGTACTTTCTTTTATGGAGTAATAGAATTATTTAAAACTGTCGGGAAATTCTTCATGTCGAGAAAGAACCCAAGTTTCGGAATATTTAACGGCCACAATAAATTCCGCTGTCAATGGTAATATAATAATGTAATACATAAGAACTCGTGGTCTCGCAAAAACCAGAATATCACGGATTATGCCAATTTATTATCGTTTCTCTTTGGAGACTGACGAGATATTGCGTAAACGCGTGTCTCGCGGCTATAATAAAAAATACTTTTATACTGCCGTTCCGGCAGTAATAAAAAAAGAGGATAACAACCAGGTGTCTTTTTTCTTCTTCAAAAGATATTCCACGATATATCGACGATGAGCACTAGAGCACCGTCTGGGCCGTTCAGGTCCGCGTATGCGCGAGTATCAGTGCCAAAGACCGGTAGTTATGTATATCAGGGACAGTAAAACTGATGCAAATTTATTTCAAAATTCCGAGCCATTCTCGTAAAGTCGTTTTAAAACTATCCTCGTAAAACGATTTGAGACATCCCTCTTCCCGTGCCGCGGACACGGCGGATCCACGGTGAGACTTTACCGCGGCGGTACTACCGTTCCTTAAGTAATTCCACATCCTGCCCTTAAGGTAATGATCATGACCGTGGGAGCCGTGCTCTCAGCTGCGCCGAGGAAAATGTGCTTTATCGTACGAACGTTTCGCCCAGCATACACAACCGTTATTTTAGCACAACCGATTAGTATTCATACGTGGTATAAAGATAAACACGAGCTGATATGTTCAAGATGCAGACATGTATTTTCGCACGCGAGCGAAGCTTAAGAGCACAATATCTCACGTTCATCTTACGAACGATTAACGATTTTTCATGACGCTCCCATTATGTACGTACTGACGTAATCGCTGCCAAAAAAAATCGATTCGACCTGGCAATAATAATCGCAGGGTTGGCCGAAGCTATTCCGGAAAGAAGAGTGTGCACTTGCTCCACGAGGTGAGATAGGCCGAACAAGCACGCCGGAGGGGAACGAAAATTTAAGGGCAGCCGTATATTATCGCGACGAAGGGGTTGTCTGAGGTTAACTGCCAGAGCTTCGTAAGAGGGAGGATCGGATGGTGTCGTGGGGGCGCCGGGAGGGTGCGCCATGAATATGCCGCCATTAGTCACACGCCGAACCGCGTTTGTAGAAAGAGAAGTAGGTGACACGAATTTCCCGGAATTGCGCGCGCCCTATTGGTATCCTGGTGGGTAGTAACGCGAACAATTCCCCGTGAATGCGCATTTATTCCGGATCCGGCGGAGTCGGTGTGCGCGACGGCGCACTTAAAAGCCTGGTAAAACTTGGTCGACAAGAAATTCGTCGCGTCGCTTTCCCCCTTCCTCCGCTGCTGCTTATGAACTCGACGGTTCCCCGGTTACTGACGGCGTCAAGCCACCCTGTCGAAACATTCGGGGCTCGCGGCGGCGTTCGTGTCACCGACAGACCTCATCGTTACATCTCAAAAGGCAGCAATGAAACGGTTAACTAAATTGCTACACGCTCCAGCTGTCATTCGCAGGGCCTGCTGCCACTCCGTCCTTCTATTCGGCCGTGCGCGGATATGCGAACGATCCGTCGCTTTTAGTTACAAATCCGTCTCTGGATGCGAAACGCCGATATGAAAGGAAGAGTACGATTTTGCAAGGACGCATCATTATGCGCAAGTTTATTTTTAAAAAAATCATTAACGATTTCGCTCATCATTTCGTTCATTCGTCGCAATTTACATGGCAAAACAGGTGAAATATACAGGAACACTAAAGGCATTTTAAGTGAGGTAATGAAAGGCACAAAGTGTCTTGGCAAGTTATATTTGATGCCAAAAGACAGTGTCTGGTACTGCCGTCCTCACGCCGAACGGCTCGCAATTTGTACCCCGGATGATGTCGTCGACTCGTCCTCTAATTATTCGGAAGTTTGTCTCCGTCGGTTTGAGGCTCATGTTTATCGTCTTCTGAAGCCTGTTGGTATTGAACCACAATTCTTCCTCGCCGGCCCTATTCGTGATCACCTTAATGCCGCTCACGTACTGCAGAGTCTTCTCGTCTTGTGCTATTATCACGACGTTCTCCGGAGTAAATGGTTTCCCGATGTCCCAACAGGCAATGGCAGTTAATTGGACCAATTGGAAAAATATTACGCCTCTTCGTGAGGTTGCCTGCACGCCCGATTGGCTTGCGCGCTTGTAATTTGATTGAAATATTATTGGCTCCCCAAATTCGCTTTGCAACAACGAAAATCTATCCGTGAATTTCTGATGGTAGCTTGCAAGCGAGTTAAAATATAAATATCTGAAAGTGGTAAACATCGTGACAGATGGAGAACGGCTTTTCCACAATTAGCATACTTGTAGCGAAAGCTTCGATCGTATTTATACTACTACAGAATTCCGACGATATAGAAATAGAATAGTCATATAAATAAAGAAAACATTTAAGCATCCAAATTGACATTTATATCTTATTGCGCGGAGCACAAACAACATTTTCGGATTCAACTTGTTGAGCTTTTATAGCTTTAAGACATCAATTCGAAATCTTATTGAAATCGTATAATGCAATATTTTTCGATTTACAAATTGACTGATTCAGAATGATGTATTTAGGTAATTAGCGTCGTACCTGTCACTAAAATATCCTAACGGCGACAGTGACATACCGAGCGTACCGTCGGTCAGATCAAACCACTCGCCGGCGATCGTAATATTCATAGCATCCTCATCCGGGCCAAAAGCGTTGCCACGGGTGTTGTTTACTCGCCAGGAATGGTCGCGATACAAGTCATAAATCACCAGTCCATTTTGATCCACGTCCGCCACGTAGAGATAAGTATCGAGACACGTTTTTCCGACGTCGACGATTGGCGTAACTAATCCTGCCTTCCCGTACAGCACTTGATCATCCGGTACCACATATTTATGGATCAGCTGATCCGTGGCAAGATCGAAGATCAATATTTTCGTAGGGCAGACCGCTTTCATCATTACTCTGCCAGTATCGACCACCCATAAACGATTGCACTCGTCGATCTAAAGATTACATGCTAATCCATCAATTCTGCCTATTGTTACAAAATTTAATCAAATCAAATTGATAGCGAAAAAATTTTGAGCAGACGACAAGGTGTATATTCGCACAAAATGTCACGCATTCAAAATTTTTCTGCCACAATTTAGATCCGGTCTGGTACCAACTGTGAAATTACCGCTACTCTGTAGACAGATACGATGCTGTCGCAACTGAACGATATGTGCCAGGCCCAGTTGGGATACGGCACGAGTAAATGACCACCGGGACCTTGCGCTTTAGTCACCAAAGACAAACTAATTGGTACACCGTTCAACCACTGCGGGCTCGTGACGAATATGCGGCCCTGTCTGTCGATATCCACATCTTGTGTGAAGGAATTGCCCAGCGTATAGTTTTTTCCTGTCAGCGGTACATTTGGCCAAACCCAATCGAGAAATTTCCACTGGTAAGCCACTTCGAGGTGCGACGGCCGGGACGAGTGGACGATCCCGAAGAACAGAACGAGCACCCAAATCAATTCCATGATACGCACGGTTGAAAGCCCATCGACGACCTAGGTCGCGACACTGATCGACTGACCGTTAATTCGTTTCGACGCGTTTTTAGCCTGTCGGGGAGCCTCAGGGTCTCGATCGTGTCCGCGATCGAGGGACCACTGTATCACGAAACGGAACATGCTTATTCCCCGTAGTGCATAGATCGTTTCTTTCGACAGCGACTGACATACCCCACCCTGGTCTACGCCCCTCCATACCGCGCTGATTTTGCTATTTATGGTGACGGAGAGCGGTTTACCTTGAACTGGATATACTTCAGGTCCACCATGTAATGATGAATAATCAGGATTGTTGAATAATCAGGAAGAACCTCGAGCAAAAAGCGTGTCTCTTCTTATTAGACAACTAGTAACCTACTACGTAACCATATAAGTAACATCTACTTCAGAAAAAAGGAGATAAGATTAACCTTCTTTCACACATGAGGAGGCACGAATAATTTTATGCAACCGATAAAAATATGTAATGTTACATTTGAGAATGTTGAATTCCCTGATTTGAAAAATCTGTATTTTTAAATTCTTAATTTTTGTATGTATACTGAGAGAAAAACATAGTTATTTTTAATATTTTAATAAATATGATTAACTTAGCTATATGCATCATTACGTTAACCATAATTTTCATTAAAAATATTATAAAATTATGGTTGGATCTAAAAGTAGCTATATTTTTCTTTCAGTGTACATAATTGTTTTATATGAATAAATATAATTATATAATTCAATAGAGAAATGATACAAGCTATTATTATATTTTCGCGAACAATGATACGCAATTTAGAAAATACATTGCAACGATACGGTCTGTATTTGAAGCCTGTTTGAAAAGATGTGGAAATTTGTGGTTGCGGTAATAAAGAGACGTAAATGTGTCCATTAAGCATCCGCATTTCCAATGCGTGATGTTAACAGCCTGAGGTTAAGCCGCGTAATATTTTATGAGCGCATGAGATTTACTATACGCGTTACGTATCTATTTAAACCTGCTCTATGTACTGATTGTTACGCAAATCGGTGATATCAAGTTCTGCACATCAATATGAAATACAGAATGTGGTTGAGCGCACACATTAGCCACCGCGTGATCGGAAACTAGAGCAAGTGTTCGCAAACAGTGCACGTCTACCTGATATAGAACCAGGAACCTTTGTTACATTTCCTCGAACGCGTTGCGAAAGCTATTACGAGCATGTCTATGTAACGAGATTTTCTGTAAATTTCATATCCGAAGTTTACGTGTGCTTCGAGAGATAATACATTGAAACTTTCACGTCACAAATGTTGTCTGTTTCATGGATTTATAATTGACACGTCGGCACGCTTTATATATTCGCTTTATGTACCGTCGCTACTATAACCATTATTTTTTACTGTCATAGTTAAGTAATCATTCGCTTAATTCAGTACCTCCTTGTCTATTTGAATATGTATACTCAATATGTAAAGTATTTTAGTCATCGTCGTTATTATCGAACGATCACATGTTACGCTACCTTGAGAAGCATATACTCTTGCATATTCATGAAGATCATAGAAAATCACAGTGCTAAGTGCGATTCCGCATACCGGCTACGCCTGCCTAGCTTCTCGCAAAGTTTAACGGCAGTTAATGCCAATTAAAACGCAATAAACTGGTATAAAGGTAAATAAACAGTGGATAGTGTCACGGCATGAGGTGATATAACGCGATGGCATTATATCACGGGACGACCACGCGTGTTTAGAATGTAATAAGGAGTTTCCGCGCGCGAGAGTTGAGCAAAACTATTTTCCAACAGTTGTTATAGCGCGATCACGCAACGCGGCTATAAGCGGTACGCTTTTCATCGCGCCCCGCGCCCAAACTTCTTTTTTCCCCCCCTCTCGGTCGGCTTTCGGGGTTTGAATTGCATTACGCGTTGCGCCGTATCCGGGAAGAGAAACTACACTCGCGCGCCCGGTAGAAGTGAAAACCATAAATCACCTGGCTAGTCACGATTAAGCCAAACGGGAAGACAAATGGGTGGCTAATTTCAATTTTAATGCGAAGCCCAGAAGGTATCTGTTCCGTCGTGAGTTATAGCCCCACTCTTCGGGCGCGAACCGCTTTAGGGCTTATTAATAAGGAATAGTTTATCGTTTTGATTAATCACGGCCGCGCGCTCCCGACGATGATACCGTCGAATTGCGGTGCCGTGGCCGCGGTACATTTGCCGGATTTCCGATTGGACGCACCAGTTGAAGCGCGCGAATACTAGTAAAACTTGTGCACACGAAATCGAATGGAATTGCTCCGAGCATGAAAGCGAGCGAGGGAATGAGAAAGTGCAGGAGAGCGCGCTCCGTCTCTCTCCCTCTCACTGCAGAAAGGCATTCGAACGAATTAGATCGCCTAATAGCAATACCTTGGAGTACGACGCGAGTTCATAGCGAATGTTTTTTTTTTCAAACGTCGGTAGGTAATCATAATGTTCTACTTCGTTCCGCGCGAGGAATGGGAGCACGGGCGTCATTAAGGTTGTGCATTACGCGGAACCTAAATGGAATCAAAGGAAAAATATATACGTGAGAAGCTCCGTAATGAATTCCGAGTGGAATGAATATTTAGAACGAAGGCGCAGAAAGGTGATTCGAAGGCGAAGACGTGTAAGGAGCGACGCGCGGAAATTTAGTTTATTCAATTTATCCGTCAAGTCGATGGATCGATGAGGAAGGAAGAACGAACATGTAACGATTATGATGCCGCGTTCGTTATACCTGACGGCTCGAGCTTCCAAACTGCCATTCCGCCAGAAGCTTGCGTCATGCGATTTTATATCGACGAGGCACGGAGAGAAAGTCCCGCAAGATGCGTCTCTCTTTCTACGGCTGAAACAGTTCTTCTTCTTCTTAAACTGAGTTTGGTAAACCCTCGTACAAGTCGAAGTTCTGACCGTGCGGGTGGCGTCGAAGGGACGTAAGGGCGGAGGCGCCGTAAAAGTTGGACGAAGTCAATTTTGCAGTTGAAGTTGGTAATGCGATTTGTGCCGGAATAAATAGTTTGAGAGGAGAGCACACAGTACGCGCGGGGGGCCCTCTATTTCGCCCCCCTCACCCCCTCTCTCGTTTCTACGCCTGTCGCAGTTGTCTCTCCGGCGGCTAACCCGTCGACCAATCCACTCGAGTTTGGTGTCACGAGCACGTCTGGTGGACCCATCGGACATGACGTTCTTACTAGAACGAGTTCTATTTAAATCAAAACAACGAAAAGCGCCGCGGATGTCTGAATCGTGAGAATCTTTGATTGAACGACCTCAGGAGACGTTCGCCAGGAAAAGTGCAACTTAACAATATGAGATTCAGAAAAGTGCGACTTATAAACAGTCTGGCTCATTACTCCGACATGAAAATGAGATTAACGTCAATTACGGTTTCTGGAAGAACGAAGCAGCGCCGCGGCGCGCAAATATTCGCGCTCGGGAGAAAAGTACTTTCGCGGCTCGGAGATTAAATTACGACATTTTGTTTGTCTATCCTCGACGGCGATTTCGCGCCGTTGCAGCCCGCAGCCGTTTTCTTCGGGATCCTTGAGCCGCGCGAAATTAATGACACTCTTCTCGACTCGTTACGTTACACGCAAGCGGCAAATTGCCGCGAGTCCGAGAACGTAATCCGCGAAAACGCAATAATAAGCCGGCTGCCTCGGTGAAAAACGGGCGCCGCGCGCTTTACTTCGTAGCCCTCCCCCTACCTCCCGTTCCCCAACGCTGACTGTATCTCCGTCGCACTCCTCCCGGCCGGCACACCACTATTCCAACCGTAATCCGAGAGATGAAAACTTACGCTAATTAAATCGTTAATAGCGGCGAGCGCATGCATGTAACGGCCGCGGCGGTTACTTAATCCCGAGAAAATGAAACATTCGCGGTGTCCACGCGCGTATCTACTAGCCCGCTTTTCCCGCACACGTGCGCGCCGCTAAGATACGTACTCTGTCGCTGGGGGTGCAACGCACTGGTTTCGCAAACGGCACATTTTCTCCCTCCCTTTTTTTCCGCCCCTCGAGTTCCAGAGACGTGTATTTAATCTCTTTCGTTCGCCGCATCCGCCTCGACGCGGAGCCTCATTATATTCCTCGCGCATCCGTTTTGTCGTGCGATCCGCCGACGCTAATTCTTCCCCCGGCGCGTACCGTCGCTCCGAGCCTTAATGCGATCGTCGATAGCGATAAAAATGCGAGAAGTCGTAGAGTTCGCTCTCTCACGGACTACCGACTGCTTGTAATTTGGTGGATCTCTCGTGTGCGCTCCGATCCCTTTTCACGCTCGCCAGACGCTTTCGCGAGGCGTGTCGGAAAAATCGAGGGCCGCGAATTTGAATAACGCAATTCACCGTCGAGTCGAGTTCCGAAAGGCGGCACATTAGAATGCCACAGCTGGGCTGCCCCTCCCCCCGCCCCTCGATTTACGCCCCGGCGTTGTTGCTCGTCGTCGACGAGCTTAACCCGAGGCCCTCGTTGCCCGCCGGGACGACGTGAGCACCTCGTTTCTACTAAATAATAGTAACATCCACCTAGTTTCCGCAGGAAAAGTTTTTAGTCCGTTCTCTCTCAGAGTCCGCTCGTACCTGGCTCTCGCCCGGCCAGGGGTTTTCGCCTAAGACCACTCGCTATCTCGCGCGCATCGCCAATGAAGAACGCGGCCGGCGGAAGGGCCGAGGATTTAACAATACCGCATTTTCTGCATATTCATCGAGCTCTGCCGTCCACCGAGGCTGGCACACATAAGGGTATTTGCAGCCTCTATTGAAAATCGTTACTCATCCGAGACCCGCGCGCTGAGACTCGCAGCTTCGTCGCAGCGCGCCGCCCGAGTTAAATGTAGAACTTCGAATAGCGGGGCCGGAATAAAATATAGGCGTGGATACGGCGGGACGATAAGGGAAGTTTTCCCCGGGCACGTAGGGGCGTGTGCGATATGAATTCTAGCGCGAGGTAAAAGCCGAGTAATAATGAGTCGCGGCACGGACCCGAGCGTTTATGTGCCGAAGATTACAATTAACTGCCTCCGATAGCCGGGAACGTTACGCGCGTGCAAATTATATTTCACGTTTCGACGATTGTTCGGTCGTGCGTCCGGCTGTATCGTCGTTGTCGAGCCTCATCGTCGCGACTTCGAGTACTCCCTCTTTTCCTCTCCTCTCCTCTTTTGCCCGCCGAATAATTTATTTCACGGACTACTTATCGGACCGTGAACTCGCAGATAGAGGACTCGTTTTTGCAGGACCGATTACCCTCTGATCGGCATTATACGGTCGCTGAATCCCTAAACCCGATTTTCCCTCCCGCTTCCAAACCGCCGCGTTCCCGTTCGATCGTGGCTTAAGTAAACTCATGAGAATAAATAGAGCCGAAGTTGTTAGGACAATCGGGGAAAGGGATTAGAGCCGTTTAGCCTGGCCCATTCTCCGCTTGCCTCTCCTCCCCTCCCTCCCCCCTCCCTCCGAATGGACGCTCCTAATACGGCACTTTAATTATCGGGAGTGCTAGGCTGCATGGGCCGCAATTTACTTTTTCGAAGAGAAACGGAAATCCTACGGCGGGGACTCCTACCCGCAATTTTTCTTCCGACCGCCAGACGCTTAGCTCATGTTAGTCAAGTAGGATTACCGTAGCGTCACCTGAATCTTGTAGTGTTTTGTTGCGTGCGAAGAACTGCATCTTATCGTCAGGCTGGTGGGTACCTATGCTAGATTTACCCCTCGCCGCGTCCCCCGCCCGTCCTGCTTCTCGGGGATACCCCCGTAGACCGACGTCTCGCTAACAAGAACCTGAAAAGATCTCCCGAGTAAGATCGAGGGTGATTTATCACCGTAACCCATGGTCTCGCGTATTTTTCCGAGCTCTCCTCCGCCGGCGCGTCTGTTCTTTCTTCGCGTCGTACTCCCGTACGTCGCGTCGTGGCGCGCGCATTGTACAGAAGCACCGACCGTCGCGATATTCGCCCGAATTGAATCCATGCTTTGAAAGATATATTGGATCGCGATTGGCACGTGGGCGCGTGCACCCTCTCGTGATCGACGAACGGAGACGGCACCGTAAATTTCTGCGGCTGTGCGAATAAGTGCGACGGAGCGGGGAGGGGGGGATGGATCGCGCCGCCTCTTGTTTCAACTTGCAGATATCGGGACCGTGATCGAGTCTGAGCTGAGTTTACGATTACGTTACCGTCGCGATATACATCAGGCGTCAGACGCAGACACGCTTTGATCCGCATGGGCAATCAAGCTGCTCCAATTTCGCATACTCGATCAATCACGGAATGCTCCGCTCTTGGCTCGACGATGTCACCTCCGCTCGATCGTACTTTCCGTGACACTCGATACCCGCGGCGTATCTCTCTCGCTCATGTCATACGATTTAATTAGTTTCGCAATCGTTCCAATTCTCCCTGCGTGAAACCGATAAACAGGTTTGAATTTATTCGGTAGAAAAGTAAGGCACATACACATTTATCTTCAGCACAGTCGCGTGCGCTGAACCGTCGATCTGCAACGTCTGCGCGAAGCATAAAGCCGAGCTTGCTGTAAAACACTCCTGCCATAGGTAAAAGGGATTCGTTTCAATCGTCCTTAATCGAGCAAGTTGGTGTACAACTGTTTGTTCTCGTTCCACCACTACGGTCCAACTGTTCCATGTGTGACCCACTGGAACACAATGGCGGCTGCTCTTTCCCTCGGCTGTCTGGCTGTCAGCAGTCGCTACCGGCTGTGTAAATACGATACGCCGCTCGCTTTTCGTGCTTTCAAGCGCGGTTCAAAAAGGGGGGAAAGTAGGAGACGTATAGGTGAGAAGGAAAGGGCGGCCGATCGCCGGCGCGGCACTCCGCCGCTGGCTCGAAATTGCTCGGCTCGGTTTTCAATTTGCAGTTTGTATGATATCTCGACCACCAACGACGAAGACCCGGCGAAAAATAATACTTCACATCGGCACGTTTCGCTGCTACGCAGACACGTCAACCGATCGGTGAAAAAAAAGGAGAGTAAAACGATCTTTGTACGGCAAAGATCAAATGAAAAATTAATGAGTAAATAAATCAATAAATAACAGCCAACTCGAGAATATCTCGTATTTATGATTCACATACATAT
>VBVR01001441.1:0-20872 GCA_011638315.1 Tetramorium parvispinum | reverse complement strand
AATAAATTCAGCGCCATGACTATATTCCTATGTTCCCCTTGCCCCGCGAAAGGGGCCACGGAACGAATTATTGTCGGGCAGTGTACGCGTACGAACTCAAATCTAAAAGTTATGTGTTTAAAAAAATGCGAACTGTATACGTATGCTAACTGAACCTAATTAATAATCATTCGATTTATGAAAAACAAAATTGTTTTCTTTTCTATCATTTTCTACTGAACCATTAATTTGTTATATTTGCATAATTTCGGGTAAAAGTCTTGATCGAGATGCCAAACTCAGGATAACGAATTTTTAGTCAAAGAGAGTGACTATATATAAAATGCAGTTTATTTGATAGTATGTATGCATTGTTCCCATACATACATACAAGTACTGTTCCCAAATCGTTATCGAGACTTATAAATTATCATAAGCTTGTCCTAACATTCGCGTAGACATGTCACGTTCCTTCCGTCTCATCGCGTCTCCCTAATCTGAATAAAAATCATAATCGCAACAGAATATCATCCAATAAGAATGATAATTTTTTTTTTCCATTAGCAACATGTGCAAATATGTATTTACGATGAGACATCCTAAATATCACATTTAAGGATTCTACAGAAACGGGAGTTGTATGTGCGATGTTTTGAGAAGAAAAGAAATTATAACAAATTAGAAGCCATACGTACTGCAAGTAGATTGATGACATGAGTTAAACGTCGTTAGTCGGTTACAACTTTTCAGTCCTTTAACTCGTCCATTCGACTATCGCCCGCGTTAGTTCGCAACGTTAGATTAACTCATTAGATGTATCTTTATCGCAATACGATATAGTAATAGTTATAGCAGCGTACTTTACGGATTATTATATGTTAATCGATACTTTTATTACATATGTTTAATCCGCCGATTTTAACAGCCGATAGATTGTATACAAATGAAGTATTTACAAGCTGATACCGATACTTGCGGTATGAAATGCTATAAGTTTTACTAAGTCGGTGATTTTTATTAATTTATCGTACATATGGTGTAGATGTCTTTTTTAATCAATATAATTTTGTTTTGGAATAATAGCTGTTTTTATATCGTTTAAAATCATATCTAGATAAAATTACCTACTTTCAACTCGAAATACATATTTTTACTGCCAGAATGTCAACTTCAAAGTTCATTAAGTTTCGCAATGTAATTGTAAGAACAAAATGTATTGGATATTTGGTACTGGAAATACACGATTTCAAAATGTGAACTTTCGTTTTTCTTTCCTTCGCACAATTATTCCTACCTATGAGATACATCCTATCATCCTTTTGCTTACGAATATATTCGACGAAATTTAGATAATACTAATGAATCTTATAATCATCATTTCGTTACATAAAACAAATAAAATTTTGGTGCGTGCATCATTACTCTATTTCAAATTACTTTTAAAGCAATGAATCTTAATATGTTTTACGATATTATTTATACATATATAAAAATCATTCTTTTACGGCTTATTATATGTTAATTACAGATTCATTACTTTAAAATTAAGATAAAAGTTGATTCAAGACTTACGATGGCACGATGCGTAGCAGCGGACGTACATTAATTAATCTGTAAAATAAAAATTGTAATTAAATTAAAACAGTTTCGGAAATAATTGATATTTCAAAAAAAATTTTTTGCACGCATTAAAGATTTTCATTTATCTCGAAAAAGATATTTTATTGAAAAACTACTAATATCCAAGAAAATTTTGTTATACAAAAACCTTTTCATAAAATTTGATAGTATACGACATAATTTTTATTTAAATAATCAAAATAATTATAAAACTTAAGTATGTTAAAATTTCAAATATATCGCAATACGGAAAAAAAATATAAAAATTTTACATTATAGGCTGCGATTCTCACTTGACGCTACAAATGCTCTAAAGCGTTCTCCTTTAATGCAGAAAGAAAGAGAAAACGAACCCTTTGAAGTATTTGCAGCGCCAAGAAAACCGCAGCTATTTTGTTACGACACACGAAATGTACGGAAAATGCGATGCAATTGATCATCGTAGAGATCAAATTTGCAAATATCAAACATTTAAACAATAAATTACCCAAGGGTTGGTCCGCTGACACCTGACGCCTCCCCGGGCCTCCTCCTCCTCTCAGAGCCCGCGTCGCACTTGTAACGCACCACACGCACATATCACACACACGCGTTAGTTAATTACGATCGCGCACAATTAACTCAACCGTCGTGATAGGACGATCGCCCGGCACTTCGCACGGCACTCCCGACTTTAACTGCATACGCATTTCGTAATTTTCGCGAGAATAAGGCAGCGGAGCTACGATACGCTCGACAATACTACACCGTCCCGCAACGTACGTATCTAAAATGGTGGAGCAAGTAAGGAAATTCGAAAAAAGCGCGGCCAACTTCACGCGTCACCCACCGTCGATGCCGAGTCGACGCTGCTTCTATCGCCAATATAACACATTCACGCGTATCACTGTCGATAACGCGAGACGAATTACGATTTCGCATTACAATTCATCAAAATATGTTATTTCGTAATCGTTCATAAAATACCATTTTGTATCTTCTTCTCTACTTCTAAAAATTAGAAAAAGATAAGTTGAACCGAGATTAAAGTAGATCTGCTTTAATAGAGATGGACATAAGACGCGAGATCGACGCGACAACGTACATACTTAATAATACGGGCGATAAATTTCGATCGTGTAAATTCCATAAAATCTTCGTAAAAACTTATACAGTTACGATTGAACACGGACGTTTGGACGCGATTTGAAAATATACGTCGCGAAAAATAGCATCGCATTCTCGCGACTGTACACGCGATGAATCTCGGTGAAATGAACGAAATAATTGAAAAGGTGTGACGAATTATCGACGCGCGTTAAATTTATCGCATACAATTTACGAATATTAAAGTATGCGGTTAACTGAGACCTGATTTATCGGTTAAAGCACGTCGCTCGACGGACTCGATCTGTTCTGGATGTATTCGTGACGTCAGAAGATAGCGCGGGCAACTTCATTTTGATGCCGCGCGACACGACGCGAATCAAGTTAACGACTATTCCTACCAGTGCGAATTAAATGACCCGTATCGATAGAATGGTCATAAGACGCGTATTAAAATTACCGCATTATAATATACTCATCAAATATGTGGGTGAATTATAGATTGAATCTAGATATCCACAGGATATGATATTTGAAAATGTACCTCGCGAAAGTAGCCGCGCATTATCTCAACCGCTCGCGCGACGAATTTTCGATCGAACTATCGAAACGATGTATGTACCGAATCACTCATGCGCATTGAATTTGTTCCATACGATCTACAAATATCAATTTACGCGGCCAATTGCGCCTCGGATTGAAACGCGTCGCGATTCAGTTCGGCGCGGACTCGATCTATTTTATATCTGCGGCGTACTAATGATTACTGGCTATCCTACATTGCTAAAATCATCGACTTTTCCGTCGGCTTAAATCAATCGCTTCGAATACTTCATGTTGTCAATCCAAGTTTACTTAATATTTTATTAGCTTTCCTTTATCTTATTTTTCTATCTTTTTCTCTATTTCTAAAAATTAGGAAAAGAATAAATTGAACCGAGATTAAAGTAGATCTGCTTTAATATAGATGGACATAAGACGCGAGATCGACGCGACAACGTACATACTTAATAATACAGAAGTAATGATTAATATCCTACCAATGCAGATCTATATTTATTCGAGAGAATCAATAATTTCGTAATCGTTCATAAAATACCATCGCATTTCGGAGCTCCGCTAGTCCTTTAAACGCGGTAGAAGGTCAGTGAACAGCGCGCGGTAACCGCCGCGCCGCCTGTTGCCGGGCGCCACCGAAAGCTACTGCGTAGTGCGTACTGCCGAGCGCGGCCGAAGACGGCCGAGCGCTCCCGAGCGCCCGCGCCGTACGCCGTTACGAGTATCCTATACTAAATATTGTATTCAATTTATCACAAATTTCTCGGCGAATATATCATCGGTTTAAATCAATCGCTTCAAATACTTCATATTGTCAATCCGATAAGTTTACTTAATATTTTATTAGCTTTCTTTTATCTTATTTTTGTATCTTTTTCTCTATTTCTAAAAATTAGAAAAAGATAAATTGAACCGAGATTAAAGTAGATCTGCTTTAAGAGAGATGGACATAAGACGCGAAATCAACGCGACAACATATATACTAAATAATACGAGCAATAAATTTCGATTGTGTAAATTCCATAAAATCTTCGTAATAACTTACATTATTAATTTTCTTGAATAATTTAGTCGAGCGATTAAATGTAATCTGATTAAATTCACGAGTAAAAATCAATTGCTTAGCGAGAAAGTTTAACTGCTTTGGCATTCCGTAATGCTCTCAATATGGGTGAAATTTATGATTTTAATCGTCCTTGCACTTTTGAGCAACAGAAGAGAAGCCAAGAGACAGAAAAATGAAAATATTCAACTAACTTTTGTTCAGCTACTTTTGTAAGTAATACGAATCAATCTATTTTGCTAGATTTTATGTTAAACATTTCATGTGAACAAGAAAACGATAATATAGTTTATATTTATAGGGTATCCTATACTTATACTCATTTAAATTCCTTTTAAGTTTACATTTATGAAAATTTGTATCCTTAAATTTTTTAACAATTATTTAATATTAATTCAAATTAAAAGATGTTCTCGCAAGATTTTAAAATGAGGATGGATATAATCTATTATGGCTAAAAAAGGATATGATAATTGGATAATCTTATAATTACACATTTGGAAAATACTTTTTCCCCCAATTTTAACATATAAAATTTATATTTTGTTCTTCTTAAAACATGATTTTGTTCAGATGAAAACTTCTGAGAATATATAGGTATTATGATACAGTAAATAAGTTAAAATTGCTGGTTGTTGAGAAATGTCTTTATTACCTTTATATCTTATTCGCCAATAACGTATCTTAAAAACAAAATTATATTTCTACTTTTCACTAAAGTAAGAAGTATTTGACCAGTTCTGACCTTACATTTATACGCTGATTTATACCTATCAGTCTTACATGTGTGATATAGGCACTGTGAAAAAAATGAAGGTAAAAAATAAAGATATGTACTCTTAATATCCGCTTAAAGGTGACATTTCAACAGTTCTGATTTTACAACAAACAAATACATAGATACTTCTCTTTTATTAACTATTATAAGTATACGAAAATACTTTAATCTCTTTTTCAAACAAATCTGCAGTTATCATTCATATTAAAAGTCATCTTTCTTTTGAGCAACTTTGTACTATTTATATTCAGAGTCATCTTTCTTTTGAGCAACTTTCTACTATCTTATTTATGTTAAACTTATCTAATGTGTAATTCAACTCGAAAATAAGTCACGTTTTCTCTAGATTTCTGTAAGCATGAAATCGTAGCTCCTGCAGCGTGGACATTGGGCATGATCATGTAGAAAAACGATCTGTAAAATAAGAAAAAGGATGATAATAATAATAACACATCATTAGTAATATTACTTAAATTTGCTGCTTGAATAATATTGTTTTCGTCTTCAAATAATTGAGAAAGATTACTTTAAAAGACAAAGAGAAATGAAATATTGAAATAATAATAACCTTAGGATGTTGAGGACAACAATATCTTACTCTTCCTCTTGTCCAAAAGCCACAACCGTTGCATATAATATTAGAATGTGGTCTGTAGCAGATGCATTCTGAGGATGTATCTGAATTTGGAAGCTCCTTCTCAGTGATCCTCGTATTATCCTTTATTATGTACCCCGATTCCATGTTTGTGAGGTAAACTCTACGAATATTAAAGTAAATAAATAAACAGAATGATATGGCATATAATCCATTTAGAATAACGCATATATCCTTATTTAACCTTAATATTATATTACTAGTGCATCATAATTTAGGTTAAAAAGCATAAGTATATCAGGAAGAAGTTATAGCAATATACATTTATTAAAATATGAAAAAAAGAGAGAATCCATTTAGAATAACGCATATATCCTTATTTAACCTTAATGTTAGATTACTAGTGCATCATAATTTAGGTTAAAAAACATAAGCATATCAGGAAGAAGTTATACCAATATACATTTATTAAAATATGAAAAATAGAGTATCAAAATAACTGAAAAAGTGAAAAATCAGTTGAGGGCACATTAGATACGTCCCCTAAAAAATACTAATCCACTAATGAATTATGCAGTTATTTGTAACGACGTTCAGATTATACATACAAGTACTGACTGTATTTTAATATAACTATAAAACAAGAAGGATTTATGGCAAAATAACAAACATACACGTTCATACACCTGGAAGATTCTAGAACGTAAACCGCTAATTCGACACAGGCTGTTCTGGTTTTAGCAAGTTCTTCTATAGTTAAAACGAAATTATATAATTAGCTCACCTGTACACAAAACGTTATTAAAACGTTATAAAACCACCGAGATTAAACGAGCAACGTTTAACTACCAACGTAATGCGACAAATGCTCACAGCACACTAAAGTCCACCGTCTATTGTCTGCGCCGGAACCTTCACGTGCCCTCCAGATTGAGAGAGACAGAAACAAAACAAACAATAGATTGAAGTATACGTCGAGAAACTTGCAACGGCATTATTAGCCTGTTTTCAATGTTTTAACGTTTGAGACGTTACAAATTTCAAATTACGATATCCATTTTACGGTTAAAATAAGATTTTTAAACAAAAATGTTGTGTACGTTTATATTTACGAAAGTAGAATCGGCAAGATTGTCGAACTTATCGGAAGTAGGAAAAATATGAAATATTATAGATCTGTTCGTTTTCGCAAAATTTCTGAACTAATACACACTAGTGCAATGAGTTAAAATGAAAAAAAAAAGTATAAGCATTGTTTCACTTTAACTTATTGCACTGATTCGGAAATCCTTTGAAAATGAATAGACTTTACATAAATGTTAGACTTGAATCTAAATTCTATATTTTAATTTTATTTTGTGTATGTGTACATGTGCGTGTATGTGTGTGAAATGGTGTGGAATGAGTGAATGTGTGTATACATGTGATTGTATAATTACAACGCTCTGAAATAAATTTTTTTGTCACAATTCCGAACATACGTTATAACTTTTAACGTACATGATTTTGTAAGAATAACAATAAATCTATAATTAATACACAATTTGACATCAATTAGACAATATTAGTTATCATTATTCTATATTTTGTTGAATTATTATTATGTCAGTATTTCTGGAAAATTTTTTTTAAGTCGAAACATTAGTATGACATATAAAAGAGATTTCTTTTAATGTTGGCTATTTTCGATTTATATCTTTTTACTCCCGACTGCTGCCAACCTACGGTTGTTACATTTTACATAACAAGATTACATAACACATATTTTTCATTTCATCCAACTTTGTCCTTTCTTTTTGATTTTAGGCGAATGTAAGAGAAAAGATTACACACATATTTAATATGGATACTTTTTTCTAAGTTTAATTTACTTTTTTCTAAATTAATAATTTTTGGTGTTTCATATTTTTGCTTATTAGAATGTAAAACGGCATTTTTACTTCGAAATCACATTCGTGTGATGTAGAAAGAAGGAACATTTTTTTCACTTTTTTTCAATCAGAGTCGTGTACGAATCAAGATTTCATTTTCACACTTGACATATGTATATGTATAAACAACATACTCAACACTCACACAGACGCATGCGCATAGAGTAAAGATACTTCATAAAATATATAGTGTTTGTCACTTGTGTATACTCGTGTATACACTGTTTTACTTCTATAGAACTTTTGTATATTACAACGGTGTCCCAAAAAAAGTTATGAAAATTTTAGCGCTATAACAAATAATTTTTTACTTTTTTATAACATAATGATTAAATATTATGAAATATATTTAAAAATAAGCATTTTCAAATATACATATACATCTTTAGAAATTCACTTTTTCGATATTTTCTCAAATTCGATAGAAAAAACCAGAGTATATCTTTTTTCATAATAATATTATACATTCAAATTATTCCTGAAAAATATTATTAACTAAAAAAACATTCACCGATCATACCGTTATTTCACAAAGTAGAAGAATAAAAAAAGAAAACTAGATAAATTTGATATCTTGGTATTGACTATTTGTAACTTGTACGATATGGAAGACAAATCACGCAAGATCAGTTAAGATCATTTAAAGGCGAAAAGAAATAAATATTCTTGTACTCAGTCCTTACTTACGCACTTTGTTAATACATACATAGATGTATGTATAAACAAAGATGTGTGTGTAAAATATTCTTCAATTATGTTTCGGCTTTTAAATTATTTCAAATGTAGGGACACCGTTAGGTACACGAAGTATAGAAAACTTCCACACATACATTCTTTCTTTTACTTTTTTTTGAGAAACTTTTGTCAAGATACATGATAAAAATAATTTACACGCAACTTTTCTCAATTTTACGTATAAAAGTATTTCGATATATAATTGGCATTTAATTGTAAGAAGTGCGATTATTCTTATTTCATGTCCCTTAGATAATTTCATCTTTAGTATTAATTAGCAAAGCAATTCCTACGGCAATATAATAAATACAATTAAGAGATGAAAATGGCAATATAATTGTGCATGATATCTAACGAAATGCCATAAAGAAAATAACATGATAGTTTAAATTATTTTGTAGAATGATTGTGTATCTAAATCTATTGGTTGTTTTGAAATTTATATTTTTGCTTTAGTTTTGGTCCTTTTCTTTGAAATAGAAATAACCATATATATAGTATATATACGTATATATATATATATATATATATTTGTTACGATATCTTTTTTCTCTCTCTTTATTTATCTATCTATCTATTTACAATATCCTCATCTTCAACAGTTTCAATTTTTATTTTATCACTTATATTTAACGTATGCAACATGAATTTACGGATTAGCCATTAGCATATTACGCAATTTATATGTATTATTTTCAGTGATAAAAAAAAGAGAGAGTGATTCTATACAATTTAAGAAAAATATTTTCAATTCTGTCATAAACAAATTAAATCTTCGTATTATATCCTCCTTGAAAATAATATATATTATTTTCTATATTAGATATTTGATAAAACATTTGGATAAATATTTCTGAAAGAACTTTATCAGAATAACGAATCACTCAAAAATAGAGCCAGGTCAAATGAGAATACAAAATTTCGTTGATTATAAAAAATATTGTGCATTATGTTAGATTTTAGTGAGTTCTGCATTTTATTAAAGAATATTTCAGTAAATATTCTGCAATATATCTTCAATGTTATTTCCAATCAACAAATATATAATCTTTCGTCAGGTACATGAGTGATAATCAAGCGTAATTTGATGACCTATGAAATTTGGGATTCGGTATATTGTAATTTGCTTGGCACACGATTTATGGAACTTTTGAATAACTGTTCGATTCACGAATCGATTTGCAGAATATAAACGCAGTTTCACGTTCGTATTTACATTTACAATATACGTAACAGATAATGCAATTGGACCGCACAGAGAACTTTCTCCTATTTCTATATGACAAATATCGTTCGCATTTGAGGCGAAGTATTATTTACAGATAACGATTTGATCAAATGAATAAATGAATTATTAACTTAAAATATTTAATATCATTAATTTAGGTAAAACGATGATTCGTTCAAATGTTGTAACAAATTCGTTTTCTTTTTTATCGAATATTGTTTTTTAACTTGAAGTGAGTTTGAAACACAGTTAAATATCGAAAAGCTAATCATAAGATTTTTTCTTTTTACATCAAATTATAATTATAAAAACATCTTCCATCTCAAGCAGCCCAAATATAATATATCGAGATTTAGAAATTTTCTCATGATTTCATACGTAATAAGAGATTATTTATACAAATAATATATATCTGATAATGTTGCTTATCAAAATCATTTTTAATTAAGAATATCAAGTTTTCAAATTCTCAGAAATATAATTGCAAGTTTACTTAATTAACTAATTCAAAGACTAAAAATTATTTGATATCAAAAATAGAAGTATGAAAATATAAAGTATTGAAGAAAAAAGAAAAATGTAAAAGCGCAAGTAAAAAAGTTGTATGTAAATAACCATATATGTTAAGTAATATAAAGTGAACATTACCTTAATAGAAATGTAACGATGAATTATATGGTCCATGATATATGAGCAACTTGGTTGCATCATCGAATGGCATATTATGAATAGAAGAATATATTAAAAACACACCACATGAGATTTCGAATGATTTGTTAGCTTGCATATGCAATCTGACATATAAAAACACTCTGCGTATTAATTTTTTCTTCGGTCTTTTCTTCTTTTTTTAAGTTTAAAGGCCAAATAGAGGCTTTCAATTCTGTAGTTTTTAATTTTTTCGTGAACAAAATTCGATTGCGACATACATTTCTTGTGCAAATATAGAATACATGTGAAGAAATTCGTAGACCTCCATTTATCCTGCGAACGATTCAAACTCTAACGCCGACACCGTTGTCACTTTTGATCTCCGACACAGGGTCGAACGTCGGGGTGCAGATATCGGTGGGTGTGGGGATGGCAAGAGGCGCCAGTCGCGAGTTCCTCTTGACCGGCGGGTTCTTCAGGATGTAATCCGCGTAAGGTCTCACGCGCAATCTACTCGAATGCACGGCTGGCTCTAGTCTGAGAATCGCACAGGATCGTGTCGAAGGTTGTCTGACGCGGTGCACCGACTCCGTAGATCTGCTTTGAAAAGCCGTCTCGATGACACACCTCTTCAGGTTCGCCGTCGACATCGAATTGTACGCCGATGTGTCCCGTTCGGAATCGGGCGTGAAGATCGGCTCGTCGCTCTCCTCGAAGGACGTGAATATGTCCGAGTCGGGCATGGACGGCGCGCTGAAGAAGGACTCGTGCAGGGATGACGTCAGAGCGTCGGGACACATAAACGGGTCCAAAGATGTCAGATCGTTAAGATCGCTGCCGCTGTTACAAGTTTGAAAGTCGTTCACCGAATAGGACGATGGGAACGCAGTTTGGTGTTCCGTTGCGCTTGATAAAATCTCTTGACTCCTAGAGGATTCGGACCACTTTGAGTCGGACGGCCGTCTCGAGCTGAATCTGGTGGAGTCATGCTCGGCGAAAATGGGTTCCGGTAATCTCATGTCCCTGCTTTTGTCCGAATTTCTTAGCAGTGCCTCGAAAAGATCGATCGGCTCTAACGTCGATGTATTACCGGGTGGAAAGTCGCTCCCTTGACTCCGAATCTGATTGTCACCCTGTTCGGACGGTTCGCTCAAGTCCTCAATGTTTAGCAGTACGGTCGGTACTATAGGATCGGAGTGTCTTACGGGACTGCTTTTTTTACCTAGAGGCGATTTGACGCGTTGAGTGACGATGTCCACGGTGGGTATTGGAATCTCGAGGCTGTGCGCCTCTTCAGTCTGAAGGGACGCCGTGGGGAGAGGATCTATGGGACTCGGCGGCTCCGAGTGTATCGTCGGGACGATCAACGAATCCATCAAGTTGGAAGGCTCCAACAGAGTTGCGCGATGTGTTGTCGGATCGCCGATCGACTCGGAATGTTTCAACGCATCCAAATTTCTATGAATTTGTATCATGGCTCTGGCAGTAAAATCTATCCTGTGCGCAGGTGTTCTCGATGGCGGATCCAGATTAATGAGATTGGCCAATTTGTTTGGCGTGATAGTTACGTGTGGGATGCCCGGCGACATGCTTCGCTTCGATACATTCGTCTCGGAACTTGGTCCAACGTTACCGGGCGATAAGGACGACGACGAAGAGCCGTTTTGCAGTCTATACTTTAGATTCGGGCTCATGCGTCCGAAATGGCGAAACTTGGGTCGCGGACGGGAAGAAGCCTTGCTAGATCTCTGTTGCTCTTCCATCTGCTGGCAGAGCATCATCGCGTGCCTCGCTAACGCGCCCTCGTATCCACGATTGAGATTTTGCACGGAGTAGCCGTGACCTTCTGTGCCATTGTCATTCGTCGGGAAGAATCTCGTGCCTACCTCGGATGCATGCGCCGTTGTTGCTCTGAGATTCGAATCTGACACGGTCAACGACAAGCTTGGATTCTGCTTCTGATAGGCATTATTTACGTGGCACGTTACTTGGCTCGAGCCCTTTACGTCTATTACGGAAGTATCGACATTTAATATCGGATCCGACAGTGCGTTCAGCTGAAGAAACTTACGACTGCTGGGTGCGCCTTCGCTCTTTAAGTTTTGATAAGATATAAACTTCGGCTCGGAAATTAATGGCAAGCCCTTCCCGTTTATTCTTTTATAATTCAACCGTCGGAGATGTCTGATCTTGTTGAAGGTCGGATCCAGCAAATATTTGAGATTTTTTCTTTTGTCGATATTGTGATTGGAATCAATCACATGATTCCGAACGATAATGTACTTTGGATCGAGCATTTTTGTCAAATCATGAATATTTTCCTCGATGATGTTGCCCGGTCGACTGCAGGACGCGATGTGCTCGATGTCGTGCTTCTCGGACGAGATATCAGTGTGCCTACCCGATGTTTCCAGACATCCTCTGCTATAAAGAACGTTGTGCTTGGCAGCAGCAAAGCAATCCTCTACGGGCGGTTGCCGTCTACTCTCGTTGCTCTCTTCATTATTCACCTCGGCCAGTTCGAGGTTCGTGTTGGTGCCACATCTTGTCGGCGAGCAGCCATAACGGCCCGGCACCACACCGAACAGAGCCACCAGATCCTCGGCAATTTTTCCGGCGGCGATGCGCATCTCACCGTGGTGAAAGGCATAGATCCAGGGATTTACGCCACTGTGCGCAAGAATCGGCAAACCCAGCCACACTACTGACCATTCTGATAGGATGTTGGTGCCACAGACAATATCTATCAGCATGCAAGTCTAGAAAAGAACGAAACATATTAGAGATTGAAAAAATCGCATGCTTAAATTGTCGTGTGATTTTTATTTACTATTTATTAGCCACTGTTAGAATTACATTGCACTAAAAAGAATAGCTTTGTCAAGTTGGAAAACGAAGAAAATGTTCGAAATGTCATAGTCGAAATAATTTATATTCATCGCACCCAATTTATTTCAAATTTATCTTACTTTACCTCCAAATGAAAATTCATTGCGAATCTTTTCGCGTAGCAAATTTATCCAAAAAAGGAAATTTAATTATTATTAATTATTTGTGAAAAGGAAATTGTTTCTTCGACGAAGAGAGCGAGGGGAGGAGATATTTTGCGTGAATTTTACTTAATCCATTAACAGTTTGCAGGCATACATATTTCTCGTATTGTATCAATATAATCTAAAATGTGATTGATGTGATTCTTTATTTATCGTCTATTAAACATTTTGAATTAAATTTTGTCTATTTGGTTCAACAAACTTTCCACGTTAAAAAGGAATCCGATGCAATTGGATGCATTTGAGGAAACGCTTGTAATTGTTTCCCGCTTGCTCTTTTACGAGGCAACGTTCGTAAAAAGTAACAACAAGATCACCACGGAGCAGTTCGCGTTTCTCTCCTTTCTAGAAATGCAATAGCACGTTTTAACGCTCAGTAATTTGACAAATTGTGTTGATCTTTTGGCCGTTCAATGAAACTTTTGCTTCTTTAAGACACGATGAGACAAGTTAAAGTTACGTCATATATTTATATTATGTAAAATATCTCCGTACAATTTCTTTTCATCTCTTCACGGTTGTTTAATGTCAAATTGTATTATTACCATCACTATGATACGCAAGCATCAAATCTACAAGCTTGTTCATCGTATCACACTGCTTTATCATCTCTACATTAAACTTAAATCTTGTTCTCCCAATATAGGAAGCATGGAAGCGTAACGTCAGCGAAATGAAATTGATGTCGTCGCACGTGTCCGACGTGACGTTTAAGTAGTGACGGGGTTTAATGGTCAGACACGGCGTAATGTAGAAACCTACGGTCGAGTCTTGGATCTTATACCAGCGGTATAAATAAGAAATTTACAATCTTTCCGCAGCAATGAAAGTCCATTTGCCGTTTGGCGTGGTATATTGCGATACTCACTTGGAATGGAAGCCACAGGATAAGAAACGCACCGACCGTAAATGCCAGCGTCTGTCCGTAACGAGGCAGTGCCAACGTCTGCGTTTGATGTCTGAACGATAATTCCACCGTATAAATCGCACGTGCATGTGCACGCGCGACAAGATAGACATACATGTAGCAACCAAGTAGAACCAGGGCGCTCGGTGCCCAAACTGCCACGACGAGAAATACCCTGACCGGTGGTTTCACGGCTGCATCGAATCTGCAGCTTCCGCTGTAGGATAAATTAAAATCAATAATTAATATTGCACAAAATTTAAAGTAATTATGATATTTGATTGTTTTTCAAATATGTGAAATATCAATGTTTTTCGATTATTTTTTATGTATTTTTTTTGGCGTGATTCTCTCTTTCTCTCTCGTCAAATTAACAGAAAAAGAATATTTTATATTTTTAAAAAGATTATTTTTATAGTTGCGGTATATACCAGCATATATTTTTCCAGAATTCGAAATAAAAAATTTATGCAAGTATCGAATACGTTCAGCAAATAAAACCTGTATTTACAGAATTTATATTTAAATGTAATTTAACGCGTAAATAATATACAACAAGATAAAGGGGTTGGAAACGGTTCTCCAAGGTTGCTTTGATTGCGCGAAGGTACATATAAAAGGGTTAAAGAACCTGTCGCTCTCCTTATCTATGTTTTAGTGCGTTGGTTAATCGGTTGTGCACAATCTAAAGTATTATAGGGCAAAAAGCTTTCCTACGTCAGAGAAAGCGATATAGCGAAGCTAATATCACGGTAAGAGAAGAGAGTGCTAACAACGATGTAATTCGATATCCTGTTTGTTTTTATGCTAAATTAATTGCGCCTGATAGAACTGATTACTTTGAGGAGATTATGAAATCGTGTTAAAAGCTTGTTAAATATCGAATTAATTGCTTTCGTTTACCTTTGAAGAATCATTTAGAACTGGAAATGAATAAAGTGACAAGTGTGCGCGCGCGCGATTATGGAAGAAAAATGACAGTACTGAATAATATTTAGTTCAATTTCCATGTTCGTGTAGCGATATATTTTAAAATCTTGCGTATACAGTTCATAAATGCACTTCTCTGGATTTTAGTTATTATTCAGCCACGTAATGTATCCACTTTCTTGGCCATGGCACGTGTCACAGAATTATTCACGATGCATATAAATTATGTACATATTTTCACAAGTAGCACTTTAATAAAATTTCTCGTAATTCTATTCATAAGAATGTCGTGTCGTACGTTGGAAGAATTGTTCAGCATTAATACGAATGCTACTCGTATATACAAAAGATGAATTTATTTCTTAAATTTGAATCAACAAGATATTAACATTTAATTTTTTTAGTAAATTGTCTGACTTGGATTCATTATTAAAATTAATTAAATCAATTAATTAAATTGTTTTTGTGTATTAGTATTAGTATTGCAATGTAAATATTATTTTCGCGACAATTATCATATAATTATATATATACTTTTTCCATTACGATCCTTTTTTTTCACAGAGAGATGTGCTCACAAATGTATCTTGTTTATGTATAATTAATTCACGTGGGACAAGATCAAAATAGAATTTTGTACTGTAAAGTTAATTTTAACACAAGTAATAAACATACCTTCATAAAGTTAATTTTGTTTTGAAAAGTTCTAATGAAAGCGAATTACTTTATCTTCAGATAGCAAAAACGAGATTCATAATTTCATATTAATTATACAAGTAAAGAAAATAATATTATTGTTTTTCTTCTCTTTTATAGAAATTTGTTAATAAAAAATTCAACAAAAGAAGTAAAAAAGAAGCAAATTCGTGCGAATTATATTAATGTACTATTGATTAAATTACATGGTTCCTATATTTTATTCTATCCAAACCTAAATTAGATGGTTTTATTTGAAATTAACACTTCACAAATTACAAGTTTCCCGTAGTATATTCCTTTCATTATGTCTAAATAATAAATTGATCTGAAATCACCGTAGAATTAATACCGTCGAATAATGATTTAGCAAGTCACTATTTATTTATATTTATTAAATAAATTTGATTTGTGCTGTAATATCTCGCAAATCTATATTTATTAAAGGAATTTTATTAAAATGTCATATTGAGTATATTAAAATAATAGTAGTATATTAAAAAAATGTCATATTGAGTAAATATTACCTGTGCGACTGTATCTCTCCGGTGATTTGAGCATAGATGAGGGGCGAGAGGCCAATGATGATCGCGTAAATCCAAAAGACCGCGATGTACTTTTCTACGCTGCTATGGGTAATGATGTTCTTGTATCGCAATGGTTGCGCCAACGAAGTCAAACGGTCCACCGCGATGGCAACGGTGATCAGGACGCTTACGCTGCAGAGCGCGATCACAATGCAATACGGTACGATGCAGAGAACGGAAACGCCGTTTTCCGGTAGACCGGAGAGCTCCAGCTGCATTCCAACTGGCATAAACACGCCAATCTACCAACGAAAATGAAGCATCGACCGTTCATTGCGGATTTAAATGAGGATTACACATTCGCTGTCGCGAGGAATTTAAAATCTATATATATGTATATAAGAATACGATTATTTATTACAAATTTTGTAAGACTTACCCCGAAATCGCTAATGGCCAATGAGACTAAAAGGCAATTGGAAGCGGTCCTGAGTCTTTTGTATCTATAGAAGGCGGCTAGGATGATGGAGTTACCGGTGACGGTGATGGGCGAGAGGATGCACACTATGGAGACCGCCAGGACCACCGAGACGGGACTGATGTCAGGCCGCGTGTCAATTCTGGTGACGGTGGGTATGAGTGTGGTTGTTAATTCCCCGGCAAAGGTGGTGGACGGTAACGGCGTGTCTGTGGCGAGCGTTGACATTGTCGCTTTCACAGCAACAGAAAAATTCACTCTTATCCTCGTCTATGCGGTCTTTTTCGGATCAAGTTTTCCTCATCGTAGACATAGTTTCTTTCGTGTGACGTCATGATGATCAAATCTTTCAGGCTATCACGTCGCAGCTTGGTCAGCGGTATGAACGATTGATTGAAATGATTTATCACTCGCCACTAACGCGATTGGCTAGTCAGAAGTAATGGAAGCATTCTTCATAAGCTTATATCAATCATTCAATTTTCTCATCGGGACAACAAAATTCACCCAAAATACGACGGTCATAATTTTCGATTTTCGATTGCATTTTGGATTATCTGAGGAAAACAATTTCCTGCGGCACCATCGTAACTTTCATCTTCGATAACGTTTCTACCTTATTGGAGGAACTCTCTTGGATATTGGCAACGAAGGTATATGGACTTGGTTAAGGCAATTCCATTAAAAAATTACAAGTTACCGTAACGTCGAGTTTTGTATCCATTGTGAAGCGGAAATGACTTGATCCGCAGGAATATAGTACTCTTTTTTTTAGTATTCTTCTTTTAAACTTACTCCATTTAGTTCTTCATTTTTCTTCCAGCTTTGTTATATCCGCCCACTTTCTGAAACAAACATGTACCCGCATTTCTAATTACCGTTTCTTTGAAATTGCGAATAAATATCCTTTTTATGTAAAATAGTATGCACATAAAGTTGCATAAAGTGTCTCAGATATTGGAAAAGTAATTTCAGTGTTCAGTGTACGTGAATATAAAAGTATATATTAATGCAATTTAAATCAAGAATTTTTTTACAAAAAACATGCTATTGTCTTTCTTATTCTTGAAATTTATTATCTGTTAAAGTAATTTTGTGGAATATATCAACTGCGTTTTAATACCGATTGTATCTTAATAAATTCTGCATCTTTTCATGATTCTCGAGTAATTAATAATTGTTATATTCAAATTGTAAGTCTAAGAGAGAGCAGTGCATTTGCGGGCGATAGAAATAACGATCGTAAATTCTCTCCGAGCATTACCATTTCTCACAAACGTTTAGAAACGAAAGAAGCGGAGAAACGGTGCTTTGTTACTAAAGGCACAAGAAGGAAAATGCTTATAGATGTCGCGCAAATTCGATAGAAGTTATTCGCTCGAAATCGTTGATAGGAGTCCATTTATACGAACTTTTTAGCTTTCTATGTACTATGAGATTAGCACCGCCGATTTTAAAAGCAAGACTCGAGCCTAGCTCAACCCTCCCATTTCAAACCGTGTATCCGCGCGGATTAGAATTCTATCCAAGCCAATCACCTTGCAGCTTTTACGAAGAGTAGCATTTCTATAGGCTCGGTCCGAGATTTCGATCCGCCAATAAAATAAATAAAATTGCTACTTTTCGTAAAAGCTGCAAGGTGATTGGCCCGAGTTTTAGCATCGGGGACACGCGGATTTATTTAGGAGACAGCGGAGGGGAATTAGACCCCGCGATTCCGCGTTTGTTTCTATTCAATTCTCGGAAATGCGTCGCGTTTGATTTATTTGCGGAAACGACTGGCTTTATATTCCTTATAAGGAGTCTCGCTCACTTCGAGCATGATTACTTTTTTTCTTCAGAGTCGCGCTCGCCCCGAGACGGTCAGCGAGCCGTCCTATTTTTTAAATTTCTTTTCAAATTTCTCTACTTCGAAGAGACAGGGGCCAAATTTTTATTCCGCGATCTGGCGCTATTTACACTTAGTTCCTCGAAGCAAGTCGCGTTGGACACGTGCGCGTTTACGTTTTTTGCAGCGTCTTCCGTCGCTCGCTCGAAGTGACTCGTTTTTTGGGGGTTTTTCCCGTCTCGAACGCGACGCTCGAAATCGGCGTCGTCGCGACCGAGTTGTCCGAAGTGTCCTTCCTCTTCTAAAAATTTTTCTCCTTCTAATTCGTCTAAAAATCTTCAGGGAACATCTCAGTTCCATCGCGGAGATCGGAGCGCAAAGACGTATCGTTTATCGCTTTCGGTCCTCGGAAAGCGAATATCGCATACGGATATATACGGAGTATCGGAAGTGTCGAATCGAGTAACGGGCGATCGCCTCGGTCCTTCTATTACTTTATATCATGATAGTAATCAACTGATACAGTGATAGTAATACTTTTAAAAAAATGATTATGAGAAATATACAAAACGCCTGGAGCATTTGATATTTTCAAGCGCGTTGCGGTTCAATTCGCACTTTGCTTGCTTAAAAACACACAAATCTTCTGTGTTTTATCGATGTAAAAATTGATTTTTAGATTTCAGAAGTTGATAGCTCGAGCCTTGTTCACGTTCGTTTACATTTCGGTTAGTCTTATTATCGAAAAGGGCACTTGTGTTTTTTGATACGATCGCGGAGATGTAAGAGTGAGATCGGAGTACTTGCTCTTCATAAACTCTCGTCTTTTAACCTGTTGAAAGTGAATATTGCGGACGAATAAATGTCAAGCATCGGGAAGAATAAATGTCAAATCAAATAACAGGCGATCGTCCTACGCCTTCGCTAATCCGCGCGATCGTCTTCGAAATTTTGAAAATCTACAGTGTATGCCGCTCGAGTGATAGTGATAGTGCCTAATAAGTGTATGATATGGTCATTCAAGTGACAGTGATAGTGTGAGTGTATGAAATGAGGATACAAGGAATTACAAAAGAAAATGGAATACCCGGATACAGGAATTACAGATGAAAAAGGATACTCGAAAACGAGGAGAAATAAGGTAGCGACGGCCGACGGTAAGAGTTAATCGTTGCATTGATGTATGTACATCAAGTTAGTACTGCTATTTTATTTTAAAAAATAAAATTAAAAAAATTGTGCTGTTTGTGCTAATTGTAAGTTTATGCTACACTGTGCGCCGCAAGAATTAATCATAATTTTTTTTTATTTGACACTTTGTTTTTTGAGATATGTGATTTATTTTTGCGGCACAATGTAGCACAAACTTGGGACAACACAGCACAATTATTATTATTATTTTTTTTAAATAAAATAGTGGTACTAACTTCATGTATATGAGCTTTCTGCGTGTGAGATTGTGAACTACCGTGTTTAGCTAAATTTGTTAGCCATGCGTTAGCCATTATCTCACGATTTGCAATTCAAATGAAACCGGAGTGCGATGTTAATGCTGACACGGATGATAGAATCTGGATGAGAATGCGTGTTTGAATCTTATGAAAGTTTCAACATTATTAAAAGCAACTGGAGACAATTTGCTGAACGACAGCATTCTCGTAATGAGAGAATATTTAATTAATTTTATGATATCAAAATGTGTTCGAATGACATACAGTGACATACAGTGTTTCGAGGATGACATTTTTTCATGTTTAATGTCGAACTCTTTATTACAACTATTCTTTTAATACAATATAAAATACAATATAAAATATAAATTACATATATTCGTATTTTTTATTCTATTAATTAATTAATTCGAATATCGTAATTAAAATTACGTGAGTAAAAGGTTATAACAATATTGAAATTTCCCTTGAAACACTGTACGTAAGGTTTCACTATGTTTTGAACTAAACTTAAAAGGGGTTTGTGCAAGTTTTTCTAATCTTAGCTTAAGGCTGTAACTTTTAACAAGTTTGTACTAAATTGCTCACTATTGCAATATTTTTGACCGTTTTTATTTACACGTGATCTATAACATATAAATAGTAATTTTGAATGATATTGCTTGAATAAAAAAATAAAAGAGAGAGAGAGAGAGAGAGAGAGAGAGAGTGCATAAATCTTGATATATCGGTTTTAAACAAATGAGGTATTAATAAATTTTTACTCAACATCGTATTT
>VBVR01001440.1:0-30576 GCA_011638315.1 Tetramorium parvispinum | reverse complement strand
TATATATATATAATCCCGCTAACTTAATCTTCTTCTAGCGGAACATCATTTTAAAGAAAAAATAGAAGAGCAACAAATTTTTTTTTTGGCAACTTTTTAGCAACAAATGAGCAACAAATAAATATACTAATTAGAATTGGTTCTGCTCATTTTGTTCCGCTAACTTATAAGACATAGAAATATGAGAAAATTCATTAAATCTATATTATTTTCTAAAATTTCTGTCCCTAAGTCAGACTTCGGAGCATTCTGATTACTTTGATTGAGTTACTTTTATCGAGCAGGTAAGACTATATTAGTCTCTAATGTCACCTAGATCTATAAATATATCCTCTATGACTTTTCGCTGAAAATAGGATATATGTGGGAGGACCAAGGGTCATTATGTGATAAGAATATGTTTTAATTCTCATTTTTTTTACTTGAAAAGAAAAAAGTTGGTAAATAATGTTTCTTATCCCTTCTTAAAACTCGATTATTTTTATGCCAATGACATATGCAGCATTTTTGTAAATGGAACAACAAAAATATTATATAATTAAACGCTTTAATAAAATTTTGTTTTTACTGTGATTCATAGTAAAAACTTCTCTTTCTTTTTCTTATACGATACAGAATTATAACTTATACATGTAACTGTTATACGATATAACTGTGAATTTTTTATTTCAAACGATAAAAAGATGCGATGCAATTTTCTTTTATTTACGATCTCCCTGTTAAGTATCTTTGACATAATGCAGAAAACATCTCGATCAACTGGCCTTACTTTCGCGACAGTTCTAACGGAGATTACGCGGAAATATCGATGCCGATAACACCGTGTTAAATGAGCCGTCGGATTATACCGGATATCCCTCGGCGCTGCGCATAATTGGCGGAGTCGTGCTCGTGACACTTTGTACACGCAAGTAATACATACATACGTGATTGAATGCGAGGGCGAGCGTGTACACACGAAGCCGACGTTCGCACGTTTGGGAGAAGGAAGGTATTCGAGCTTTATCGGTCGTAAACACGCGAGTAATTATCGCCACCGACCATCTTGTCCTACGGCCACGTCACACATCCGGTCACTGACCATTCAATCGTTACGATCCAGGCTGCGAGCTACGACTAATAAATAATTCAAGAACAATAGGAAACGCGGCTGTCCCTTTCCATCCCTCCGCGTGATATGCGAAAGAGGCAAACGAAAGCGCTATGCCATTAACCCCATAATAGCGAGGAATATGAATGAGTCTTAACTATGTGCAATTTCCATGAGTTCTTACTGACAGCGAATAAATTCAAAGATCTGGAGACTTTGGGAATTTTTATTTCGCGACAAAATATCTCCTCTTTCTGATCGTCACTTAACTTTAAAAGAATCGATGCTTATAAAAATTGCTAAATCAAGATCTAACATACTGTTGTGCATTATCTCCATTCTGTTATTTTCATATTCATGAATATAAAACAACAATGCTATAAATTAATAAGAACAAGTTTGAAAATTGATTACGTATTAAGATTTTTACTTCTCACTGTACAAATAATTTTACTTGCAAATAATTCAATTCTTGCTAGATGTATGCACATACACGTTGTTTACAACGAAAAGATGAAAAAGAAGACAGTAAAAAGTAAGGCTGTGTATTATTATTTGCAAATCGATATGCAAAGGCTCGCCCGCTTATTTATGCGGATGCAAATTCCCTCTAATAATTATATATTCACACGAATAGCCACCAACACACCTCCGTACGCCACATATTTAAACCAGTTTATGACGAGCACCCACGCATGTAGCAAAAATAAATGTGGCAATAAATGAAATTCGCACGAGCGTCCATTATAGATACGCTTGTCTCGTGCACAATGCGGCGCGCTCGGAGTGTCGAGACCTTGAAAATCTAACAGTACGTGTAATTTCACCGTCAGTCACGCAACAACGATTGCGGAATCCTTACCCACACGGTCGGGATCGTGCTTGTGGAACGCGATACGACGCGATTTAAAACGCTCGCTGTCATAGCCGGCGACGCAATTGGCGGAGTCGCGTTCGATCTGGGGCAACGATACGCGTTTTAATGACACGGACGATTAACAGGTCAGTGTCCGGCATAATAACGACCGGCTTCGTTTCTGCTTGGGCCGCCCGTCGATTTACTTGGGTCGTTAGAGCGTACTTTGTCGCTGGTTCGTCCAGAAAGGCCCGGGCAATATAGAAGGTATTGTGAACGCCCAGCCGGTCATGATGGACATTCGGATTTATGACAAGTCGTAAAAGCTGAATGAGCCACCCTGAACAGTCGAATCGGATGAGCAGGTTGCCTGTGTACCTGCGCATCACGATCCGACCGCTGGATTGGCTACCGGTAATTTGGCACATACAATTGACAAGAAGCTTTCGAAGAAGAATCTTATATACTTAAAAAGTGAACCCTAACCAAGCCAACCTAACCAAGAACTGACTAAGACAATTTGGACTTCATAATTCCATAATACTTAAGTATTATATGTATTATTAAATATGATAATTCTTATCAAAATATAATATTGCATTATCGAATTAATAATTATATTTCTGGTGGATATCAATATTAAAATTTTCATGAAATTGTACGTGTAAGAATATATTACAGATCATTTCTTTATTAAAAGATTGAAAAGATCAAAATTAGCAAGTGTAATTTAAATAAGAGAATTAATATATTAATTAAACAATATAATGTTAAAAATAACGTTGATAAAACTTGTAGCAGACATTGCAAAAACTATTCCCGACTTGGCACTTAGGAAAATAGCTCTTTTATTGCTATTGAGTTATGTTAATCTAAATATCTGTTGTTTCGAAATTATAGTTTGCGTGATACTTTGAATATTCTCCGCATTGATTATGCGCGTATACGCGTCCAATACCGGTTTCTAGCCAGTCGCGGATAAAACATTTAATGGAACAAGCGAACGTGAATAAGCAAACAGTTATTCCTTTTCGAACTTCGTTTATGGTTTGTATGTTGTAAGAATAACAAACCGGTTCTCTTGCCTCGTGGTGGGTAAATCTATAGTTTGATTGAATTTCTCGCCATCTATTAATCAGTCAGTTATCTGCAATGACTCCATCTGCCATAATTTATCACGTTTCAGTTACGTGTTTCCATACTAAAGACATTAATTTTAAAAGTTAAAAGATGTTTCATGACTTAAGCATTTAAAATATTATTGTTTTCATCAATGTATTTGTCAAGTCACACAAATAACAAGTATTAATCATTTTCAAACCATTTCTTAAAAAGGTCAATTTTATCGTCATCTAGAAATCACTTATGATTATGTGATTAGAAGAGTTTTCGCCAGACGTGCCGATCGCGGACCATCGGAAAGTTAATATACGCATAATGACCGGTGCCTTATCTTTACTAGCAGAGTATTATTTTCGATGAAGCGTGAGAACTGGCGAGGCCTCTTGGAGAACCCGATGACCTTGAGAGGCTTTATCGCTTCAAGTCTTCGTATCTGGTAAATCGTGGAGTGTGTGCGAACGATCATCGTTGTCGTCGTCGTTGTCGTCATCGTCGTCAGCAAGATACGTCTCCCCTCGTGTATCGAGAGATGAAGTCAAAAAGTCTCTTACAGCCGATAGGGAAGACGCCGAAGACGAGACGGCTTTTAAAGAGGCGAGATGTTATGTGAATGACGAAGCGAATGTAACAGAGAAGGAGAGACAAGACAGGGGGCAATTCTAAACGGCACGTCTGCCGGTTCAGGTCACGATCTGCTCACGTGTCCCGCTTAAGTCGGCTCGTCCATTACATTTTATTGCGTTGCGCCGATGACGTCACGACCAATTGACCTCCCTTGAGGCCGCTCCGTGAGTTTAACGCGAGCCTGGCTTCGTGAGGTCCGCGGGAGTCGTTATTCCTGGACAAGACGGTTCCTGTCGCCAGAAGGCGGGAAGAGAAGGAAGAGGTGGATGAGGGGAATAGCCGCGTGGAAGAAAAGAGAAGAATTGCCGCTTGACGTTTCCCGACGCCGAAAAGTCTCCCTTGTTTTTTTCTGGATCCAAGCCGACCAAGAGCGCAGGCAGTCGTTAGCCTCAAAGATTTCTCAGTATTCGACGAGCGAATGGTCGCGTCGTGCGTCTTTCGGCGGGAATTTACCCAGCTCGTGCCAGATTAACTTCTCGAAGCTAATATATCTTCGACGGGTCATTAGATGGTTATCGCGACTTCTTGCACTGACCCGCCCTTGTCTCCGGGACATTCGTGCGCTTTGCGCACGATCAGAGATTGTGGTGTTCATAATGCCTGGCTTGTTGCGTTTTCGTACTCAACTCTGGATTGCTGTCATGGTTATCAAAGCAAATCGATACCTCAATACTACGAACTCAATGATGTCCATCTAACAGACATTGCAGTAATCCTGGCCAAAGTTAGTTCTTGAAGAACAAAATCTGACTGATGTATTAAGGCCATCGCACATAAAATTCCTTAAGTAAAAGTAAAATGTACAGTAACAAAAATATAAAACGTAACAGTAAGAAAATCAGCCAATCCCAATCCAGTATTTGGCAGGGGTTACGGAGAGCTAAATACTGGATTGGGATTGGTCGATTTCCTTATTGTTACGCCCTTAAGTTTTATGTGTGATAGCCTTTATAAATTCATAATTATTAAAATTCTATAGTTATATACACATGTTCTACTTAAAATCGTTTTGTTATTATAACTTTCAAGTATTGTAAAGTAATCAATCGCTCAATCGTTATTTGTCTGGATATGATACTATCATTTCAATTCCTATTATATGTATAATTCCTATACATGAATGGAATTCAGACTACACCATGTAATCATCATCATCAATACTCCCCCTCTATCTCCGTCAAAAGCACTCGAGGACTCGACATATCTCGGAAGTGGACGAGCGGCGTTGACCTCTCTCTGACCTATGGCCGGTTTGTGTGAAGAGCAGCGAGATGAGTCATTGCGCTTTCATCTAGGTGGGCTGATGACGCGTAGCGGATACCTAGACTCGGTAAGCGAGTCATGCCTCTCTTCGTAGCTAAACGGTATGCTAGCCACGTATGTACGTGTCTCTACTATCTACCGACAACCACGGTTGACTTTACATCAACGGGCAAAGGAAAAAGGATGGACGAGGGTGGAAAGTATAAAGAATTCAAGAGGTATAACAGCGTTTTCCAACCCCTCGTAATGACAAAACAGTATCAAAATATACATATACAAGTTTTATACACATACATACGTGTATAAAACTTTACTTAACATTTCGAAGAGTACTGTTATTCAGAATATCACGCAATTTAATTGTAAAAATTCATGTATATATCTAATAAAATTAAAAAACTTTTTTCAAATTCTAAATATAATTCCTGTAAGAATTTTAGCGAGACGACTAAAGAGTACTCGAGAAACATTACCGTTTCGCTGGTTGAAAAATACTGAGACAGAGTGTGACGGAGACATCAAACGAACGAGTCATCCAGCAACACGGTCAGTCCCGTGTCGGAGGGAAGTCGCCATATGGCGGCGACATGCGGCAATTTTGAAACTACTTTTGCTTGACACAAGCTTCCCCGCGCGTCATTCAAGAGACCTCTTAGTTTTCTGACTAGCTTTACTTTACGAAAAAGTACAACCATTCGTCTGTACTACAATCGTGGTCAAATTATTCGATCTTCAGAAACGTTTCTCCTTACTTATCAGAAATTCGTGATTGACTGGCCTTATAAAATGAATTAAAAGTCAGCGTACTCAGCGATTATCGCAACACTTCAAGTTCATTGCGTGAATTTACATTTTTTTTGTAAGAGCATTTCAACGATATATTTACTTATTAAATAATAAAACGATATTTTTTCATGTGCAATTTCTTATATAAATGTATAAATAGAAGAAATGTTTCTAACGGAAACACATACGTCTAACAGAAATATAGAGAATTCGATATTTCAGTTGGCGTTCGTATTCGACAGGTACTTCGCGTAATACATCTAAAGCTGACTCGTCAGGTTTTGTAACTTCTGAATATCTCGCGGAATAAATAACAGAGATGAGGAAACATACACACGAGGAAGGAAAGAAGGGAAAAGGGAAGGAAGCAGGAATGCGAGAGTAAAAAGACGAAAAGGAGTTGATGATTGCGTGGAGTGGGTCAGGAGAGACGACGGCGCACTCTTAAGACGCAATCCACGACCATACTCCATCGTCATCCGTCCACTACCACACGCAGACGGGCGAATGACCGTGCATCGCTTCCTTCCTTTCGTCTATATGCCATCTCATCCCGTCTTTCTCTGCCTCTTCCTTCTGGGTGCAAAATGTACAGGAGAAGTAACAGAGTCAGCCGACATTGTGAGATGGTGGACAGTGAGAGAATGGGAAGAGCAGAGAGAAAGAGAAGTTAGATTCTCTAGCGAGTCTATATCACGACGGGACTATCAAACAGGGGCGGATATAAGCCCCTCTCTCTTGTCCGCCATTCTCGTCTCATTGTGGGTGTACTCTCGGTTAAGGGGATCTCATACACAACACTAGCACACACTGGACTCGATCGGCCATACACGTATACACATACACATGCATATATGCACGATCACGAATGAGCCGCAAGAGTCAGTGCCGGCGATCTCTACTTCAGATATGCATCACAGTTAGAGGGAAGGGAAGGATGATGAGGGACAAAGACAGACGGAGGTCGACAGACCTCTCTGCTCTACCTTCTCTCGCCAATTCTTCGTACGAGAGGGGAGAGACGACGTGGCGAACGGAGAGAACCCGCGGAACCGGTTTGACGGAACCTCAACTGGTTTCATTAAACCCCGATTGTAACCTTCTTTTCCTCTTTCTCTTCCTCTTCGTGTCCACTCCGTTCTCTTTATCCACTTCGCATCTGTGTGCACGCACGAGCGCGACTAAAAAGCCGTGGTAGCTGACTCGATCTTCGTTTTGCCGGAGTCAAGGATTGCCCTCTTCCTCCCTCTCGACGGATAATAGGGAATACGCGAAAAAAAGGCGAGAGTCGAAGCGCGAAAGGAAAGTCTCTGGTAATTGCTTCGGGTCCCGTAATACTCACACTCGGCGACCTCGCGGAGCCTGCGGCCCTGCAACCGCATCTCGTCGAACGTTTCCTTGCTCCTTTTGCGGCCGTTGCGACATGTGCGTGCGTGCGTGCGTGCGTGCGGACGTGCGTGCGGGCGTACGTGCCTTTCTCGTCAAAATAAAACGACCCGCTGTTGTAACTCTGCACGACTTCGATCGCGACTCGCACTCTCGCCTATACACGCATGGCCGATTACGACGAAAATTCGCTTTCAATGCTCACAACGTTCTCTACTTTAAGACTCGATCGTAAATTGGCATTTCCAGGAATAAATCGGACTGTCTATAAAGCCCATCTTTCTTACTGGTCGATAAATTTGCGTGATCGTTTTCAAACATAGTCGCAGTTGATAGTGCTAGTCCGAGTTTTATTTTATGCAAATGTTGAGAGAACGTTTTGCTTTGAGAAAATCACGATTAACACTAATTTATATTAATAAGGATGTTTGTTATACGAAAAGTTCAAGTCTTGACGGATAAAAAATTAGATTATCTCCAATGTGATCAACGCGTATCATTTCACATGTAAGATATTTTATATGGAAAAAGACCAGACTATAATACATATATATGTATGTATAAGTGTTTACAAGTTATAAATTCGTGTCGTCGAAAAGCGATTCATAAATCTTCCTATAAAAAATGCTATTGTCACGCTGCATCACGTGATTCACATAGAGATTAAATATTTCTTGTGACAAAAGACCTTGAAGACCGTTTCTTTGACGTTCGCCGGGACGCTAAATAACTCCGACGTTATTTTATGGATATTCGCCCGAGGGAACTTACGCATTCTCGTCTCTGACTTCTCTTTTCTCCGTACCCGTCTCGTTTACCCCTTTTTCTCTTTCTCAAATGAAAGGGTGTTTTGCTGTAGAGTAACGGAGACGGAGAGAGAGAGAGAGAGAGAGAGAGAAAGAGAGAGAGAGAGGGTTGCTCCAACGAGGGATTCTGCGAACCGTGGGACTGCGAACCGCCGGATCAATACACCGTCGAGTAATTGCGGTGTAACGTCCGTGGGCAGCGACCATGAGAGGGAGCGACGGAGACTCCATTTCGCTCTCTCTCCCTGCCGCTCTTTCTCTCTTCCTCTCAAAACGCGTTGATATGCATGGAGCTACGACGACTTTGCAGCACGAGACTCAAGAGAGCATTATAATTTTGCTGTTAACACGCCAATTTAAAGTATACCAAATATATTAATAATCGTGTACTTCCCCTACAAGTTACAGATTCGCAAATCGTGGATTCGAAGCGAAGAGCATAATTGCAGAGAGCATAATTGCAGAGCCGCTCAATATTGAGAATCGAGCAACTTCGACGAACTCTACTTCAGAACTACAAATACATACAATAAAACTTTGTTTTTCGGGAAATTTTATGCAGAAGAGACTTTAATAGAATGTATTCACAAACTCAGCAATTGAAAAAAAAAAGGCTTATAGAATTTTTTTATAGAATGAACTTTTGTTCGTAAAACGATAACTCCATCCTCATATTCCATTCAGTCACAGTATCTGTTTAGTTATTTCATAAATAATTTACATAATTGGAAATTCGCAATTATTTCGCAATATGTGCGAAACTTATTGTTAGCACGCTGACATTGCCCTAATCGGCTTACAGAAAACTCAAGTGTGCAGAAGTATTACGTTAATCGTTGCAAGTTTTGCGCAATAAAGAAAGCGATTATTGCCGAGTGAAATTAGTCGGATGTGAGCTGCGATTACACGGCAGTTAATCATAATCGTTGTCGTTTCAGAGATCTTGACCATACTCAAGGATTGCGTTAATACTGGCAAGTATAGTGTTCGGTCCATTTGAAGTAATGACGCGTTGTTAAATTAAAGGAAGACGTTTCCGTGACTGCCACTTGAAGATACTTAAACGAGAAACTTTCGAATCTCTTTCAAACCAGACTGAAGGCACTAGGCGTTCTGAGGTTTCATTCAAAGATGAGAAAAAGATCTGTATATTTGCAATTCGTAGATGCCTCGGGAAGAGAGAAAGAGAGAGAGAAAGAAATCAATTTTATAATCGCTATATTATTCGTGTAGCAATTTGTTAAATATATATACATAACGAATAGTTTCAAGAACAACACGCTAAAATATTAAGAAAATTTGGTACTCTTCTTTCTAGGTCTTAAATTTGTTTTCGTTAATTTATTTAATAATTAGAAAATATTCAGAACCAACATGATCGAATAATTAAATATGATTTATAAATAAAAAATATGTCATTTGAAAAAATATATTTTTAAGCTTTACTGTTCTTTGAGACATATAAATTTTTTAAATTATATTTAATAAATAACGGATTTTTTTTTAATTACGAGTCTACGTTTGAATAGACAAGATTTATCTGGTGTAAATACATCGCTATCTCAAACGAAAGATCGACATGAGAAAAGATACGTTTAATTAATTTTTAAGTAAAATAGAAAAGCAACGAGAAAATCTAATAAATTTCAATTAATTAAAAATATACAAAGAAATTAACAGATTACGATAAGATAAACACTAAATTGAGAGTAGAATTTCGAGAGATTTTATATCAATGCGTCAATGCGATACAATGCAATCTTCGCATTCTTTGTCTTCACAACAGGAAGGCTTACATGAATTTGGGTTGCAAGAGATTCGAATGCGGCGAAATAGTCTCACAAAAAAGAATAGAGAGAGAGAGAGAGAGAGTGCGTTCATATATACACCATCGTGTAGATACACATATAAATAGATAAAGTGGCGACTCGTAGAAAGACGGAGGAAGCGACAGAAAATCTTGGCCGTTGGCCAAACGTCGCGAGATAAATAATTTATCACTATCGTGTAAACGTGAGGACCCAGGCCAGCTGGTGCATCCCCATCGCACAACTACTCTCGCTCCTCATTGTCCGTTTTCTCTCTGTCTCTTTCTCTGTCATCTTCTTTATGTCCGGATATTATCGCCGGCTATTAAAATAACCGTTGCGATGTTCCTGCTGACCGCAAAATACTCCTTTCGCTTTGATTGTGTGTCTACCGATATGAATGGCCGTGGCAAAAAGTGGCCAACAAAAAAGGTCTACGGCCAACGAGGGATTCTGCGTTTTGCTGAAATTAAGGCGATTCTTTCCGCCAACGTGCGACGGCTGCTTTTTTCACTATTGCCCGCTAATGCTACTTCTTTCTTGTTTCATAATGTATAAATTGGAGTTCGTGGGATTAATTCTCGCGCTATTACGCCTTGCTATTTCTGTTGTTGTGTAAAATGTCAATTATTTGTGAAATTGAGCGGATAACAAAATAAATCAAATTGAAACAATATTACTTTCTCTTTCTTTCTTAAGGGAAAATTACCTATTTCAATATAGAATATTATCCTCAATAGAAACTAGGTTATCGCTAACATATACGAGATCTGGTATGCAAGTCAATATTAACTTAGCTTTCTAGAATAAATATGAAACTAGAGAGATTCCCAATAGATTAACTGATGGAACTAAAACACTGAAATGACATTAACGATAATATTGTCAAAATTAAATACTAACAATTTATACAATGTCATTCTCATTTTAAGAGAATTTTAGAAATATGCATAAAAAGCACATATGTAAATTCACAGATTTTAGTTGAAATATTTTTTATTATAATAAACGAATTATTCTGAAAGTGGAATAAATCTAATTTTAAAAATTGATATTTTAATATAGTGAATCAATTTTGTTAAATACATTAAAAGTTTATGCATATGTATGTATGATATACATATGCATTATATATATAATAAATATATAATTTTGAACATGTAACAACAGATAACATACCAATATTTATTGGAAGAATAACATGTTTAATTAAAAAAAATGAGATATTTTTAGTTAAAATCCGTTATAGATTATAGATAAAATTCTTAAAAACAGAATTTACAAAATAAACGAAATAAATCTGATAAAACCAGAAGTAATTTGAGAACTATTTTAAACAGATTTAACGCAAAATTAACCCCTTGTTTATTGCCAACGATAAATCTGACGGCAAAAGAGTCGCAAAATATTCGTCTACTTCTTAAAATAATTTAAGAAAGCAATTTTTTCAATTTTAAAAGAAAGACATTCGTTGTTTTGTAGACAGAGACATTGCACATTGCTGGTGATCTGTTTCTAAAATAATACGTGGAAAATATCGGCCTAAAGTCATTCACAAAATTGATTGAAATCTATTTATGGTTGTGACGCATCGGACAACAAATCGGAGCGCACAATGATGATGCTAAATTAATTGATTTTACGATTAATAACAAATTTTGTTAACATGCCGTATGGGAAGAAAAAGATCTTTCATTTCTTACTTTTGAGTGTTTCAATAAATTTGCAATTAATAACGTGAACTAGTGGTAAATTCACTATAATTGTAATATTCACGAAATCATTAATAATCACAACGTTGATCGAAAACTTGATTGATACGTATCATCGCAAAAATAATTTCTTTTTTTGTCAAGAATTCAATTTATCAACACTAGAAGCGTATCAAAAACCGCAAATGTCATTTAAAACGATACTTATGGTAATTAAATAACTTTTCTTACTTTTTCCAGATGGATAAATATTATTGTTTACGAAAATAGTTTCTTAGAATTATTTTATTTTTGATACTTAAAGTCTTTTTTTACTTATGTAAGCACTTTGTTTTTAAAAGATATGGTGACGTCGTATTTTTTCCAGAAAACGAAATTGATAAATCGTGACATTCTATGCATTTCAATAACATGCGATGATATGTGCAATGAAAAAGAAAAAAAAAGTGCAAAAGACGCCATTCCGTGTTCAATCTTATAAGACGCAAGGAATGTGGCGTAATCACATTACGCTTTGATAACCGAATCGCTTATCGCACACCGTTGTTTTCTGGGCACTCGGCACGCCTTAGCTCAGCAATTTTCGTAAAAAAAAGTGAGACTGCAGGGAACGGAACCGACCTAGCATATATATCATTTCATTTTGCACGTTTTCACGATAAGCGTAACCTGAGATACCTGCGTCTCATAAAAATTCGAGATGTCGTTGTTACGAAACGTGCACGTATGCGGAATGGAAATATCTCTTTTTAAGAAATACGAGATTCGCTAACAACTCACGATTGATGATTTCACCTCTGAAACTACAAGGATAGACCGTGAGGGATGTTTTCTTACCTGCAACAAAAAAATAATGTATTGGTTAGAAAAATTTAAAAAGAGTTTCAACATTGTAAGAGAAATTTCTTTTCTTAAAAATTTGCAATTCGATTGATACAGGTGATTTCCAGTTTTGATAGGAAATGCAATTATTCAACGCGTATGACTGGATCTATTCGAGAATTACCGTAGCATCTCAACAGCATCAACAGCGACGTTGAAGTATTTAAACTTTGAAGGAAGGAACGTGAGGACGCGCGCGCGAAGTATGTGGGTCGGCGAACAAACTAGAGGGAATAGAAAGAGAGAGAGAGAGGGGGGGGAGAGAGAAAGTTGTTGAATCTGATATAGAAGTTTTGATAGCGCGCATGAACAAGGATGCAGGATTGTAAAGAGATGAGGAGAATGATGAACGCGATGGTAAGAGGGAGAAGGAAGCAGAGACGTATACGTAGAGGGGCATCTCTACTACAGGAGGGAAGGAAATGGACAACGACGAACGGGAGAAAACGGCGGCAACAGAGACGCCACGGAGGGCCATTAACAAGTTCGACACGGGAGTCGGAAAGTTAGCGAAACTACCGGCAAGTGGTGTCAGTATATAGCCCGGTTTATAGCGGAACTTCCATTGGCAATGCGCAAGCTCTCTGTATACGTGGATAGTAACTATGTACGAGTGTATGTGTTGTATATATCCGAAGCGGTGTGAAAAACTTCGCGAAAACTCGCAGCCCCGGCGCGTGAAACTTTTTAATTGATTTTATTCGCTCGTTGTGCCGTCGTTGTAATTGTGGTGCTGTGCCGCGTGATTTATTCGCTATTCTTGGATTTCCCGCGCGAAAGGAATTGCCGACACGACACATAGTTCTTGTTATCTGAGTATCATTCGACAGCTAACAATGTAATTAGGAAAATTTTTAAGGGAAATTGCAGATTATCTTTACAAACGTAAAGTACCATACAGAGGCAAGCTTTATCCAAGAGTTGGTGTTTGGATGACGCGTGGGTTCGTGCTAATGAGTGAAGTCACAGAAGAACTTTTTAAGTCTAGGTGACATTAGGAAGTATTTCCCTTCTTTCTTTATAGACTTTATTTTTCAATTATGAAATTTAAATATTTGGAAATATAAATAAAAAGCCATTGTATTGTCGAACTTTGTCATAAAACGGGGAAGTGCACTTTTATCGATACTTCGATTCGAAGAGTTCAATACGTGGCAATGCGCACTTTCGTACACCTAAGTAGTAAGAGTCCGCAATGTCCGATCGGTGATCTGATTAATCCCAGCCCTCATTACTTGGAATAAGACATTTCAGAGACTCTCTCTTTCCTGCTGAGCCAAATGTTCGTGGTCGATCTAAGTTTAGCGAAAGTTCACGTCTCACGAAATACGTACTTGCGGACAGTCTCTCTCTAATATTGACGGAGGCGTGGCTCTCTAATGTTTATCTTTCTAATTGTATATACACATTCGACACGATCTCTTCCAATTTCTCTGAACTAGCTCTGGATTTAAAATAATTTCCAAAATTTAAGACAATTTAAGAAAACCATTGCAATTATTTTATTAATTTCTATTTCCATGATTTAATCACGTACGCAAAAAAATATCCGAATTCTAATACGTATAACGTAGTTAATTATAAATAATTATTATGGATATTTTAAGCAATCTTTTTTTTTTAGGCAACAATCTCGCGATATAATATATCAAATGATATAAATATATCAAAATATATTTAAAATACATGACAATTTTTACACTTATATCGAAAAATTCTTGAAGCTACAAACAATTGGGGAAATTCTTGAGTCTAAAGATTTATAGACTTAACAATACTTTACTGTCCTGGAAAAGTTTTTTGGTGTCGAGATGATGTTTTAATTCCTGGTCATCTCCTCTTTAACCCTAGTTTGACACTTTACATGTACAATCTCTATTGAAAACTCTGTCAAGAGTTTCGATGGAAATCAACTACAGTGATTCAATGGGAGAACTTTATCGTGTCGAACTCAGAGTGTTTCAACTGGAGTTTCGACTTTCGAAAACTTTCAAAAGATCCAAGATCACCTCAACTCTGCGGTATTTCACAGCACATTTTCCGAATATCCGTGAAAATACGGATATTGAGCAACAAAATTTGACATAACGTCGATGATCAATCGTCACCTGCCTTGCAGAAATTCCTAGTTACGTGCGTGTTACTTTTTCTAATTATTAAAGTGAAAAGTAGGTTGCTTATTTTTAACGTGTTGATAGAATAATTATTAATTAAAATCAAATTGGTTCTATTGTTTCAATATTATTTCAAAAGAAATAAAAAAATAATACCATTTCAGTTTACAAAATGTGCTGAGATTGAGATTGAACTTGTATCTACTTTATTGAAGATCCGCAGCAGTGCGTGTGCATTCCGCTGCACCTTTCTTCCGCGTTTCCAACTCAGTTGGAATCGTGCGCGCCGAGAGTAATTGCGCGGTCGGCGAATCTGGCACGCGATTGCTCGAAGCGAGATTGTTCATGATTTCACTTCCAGTTGCTATGTGTGTGAAAAGATTGAGGATGAGAAGCAATTACACAGAGTTCTTCCCACGTGTTTAGGAGAATAGCAACTTGTTACATATTATCTATAAAATAAAGCATTCAAAAGTGCATGTGATGTGTTTGATAATACATTACAAATATTTTAAAAAATATTTTAAAAATTATTTAAAAAGCTATATTTTAAAAAATATACCTATTTATGTTTGAAATATATAACAAATTTTTATAGTTGTTCAATTTACAAAATATGTAATAAATATCTCTTTTACGAATTAATTACACAAAAAAAATATATATATACATACTCCAAAAATATATATGCCAAAAATTATTAATAATGAGATAAATTTTTTGTTTACATATTATAATTATATCGAACAGTGTAATCAAGTATCCTGAAATTCGTTTATAAATCTATTACAATGCATTCATGAATAATTTGTATGCTCTTCTCGGGAATCACGAACTTTCACGAAGTTCAAGATTATAGTAGATGCCGTATCTTGTGGCGGGGACGCGAGCAATCATTGTTTTACAACCCGCGGGAGCTTTCGGTATTACGGGCTCGCAAGACCGTACGCGTATATCCGTGTGCAAAATGCGTGTGTGTACGCGTATATATGTGTGTCGAGTATACACACAACTATGTTTGCCTACGGAACTGGCACACAATTCCCCGGAGGGAAATTTGCATGTACTTTACGCAACCAGGCGTGCACTTTCCTTTACAATCTCGCGCATGTAGCATGTCCAACTTCGCGAGTAACTATCGGGGGTATCTCAATACTTCGCACAGTCCCGACTCATACACGATCACGGACATTGCCGCTCTACGTGGAAATATTAAGGCAAAGGTCTCGGAATATATCGCCTTAACCTTACAGCGTCTCCCAGCCTGCAAGAGACACGATCCATTGTCTTTTGCAAGTGCCGTGGCATAAGCGTCGACATCACAATTTGCCGAGAATACATTTTAAATTCACACGAACGTCAAAGCCCATTTGCCATAAAATACTGTATGTGTTATTAAAGTTTTTAACAAATGTATTTTTTTCTGAGGAATAATGAATGCGCATATGGGAGACTTCCTAATCATCTTAATTAACATATTCTCTTATTTCTGAATAAATATAGATATCGTTATTTCTACATCATAAAATTTCCGTCCGCATAACGCTATTTCGTGCCTTACGAATGAATTTCTAACGAAAAGTTAATGTTCAAATTAGGAATTAGAAAGGTTAAACGAGAGATATCTGGGAACCGTCGAATAATACTAGGTGTCATACAAATAACTTCAAGCTTAATAACTGTTAAAACATTCCTTCCTGCGTATTAACGCGCGTATCATCGCGAGACCGGCCGGCGCGGATGAAGTCCATCTCGGACAGAGCGCGAATAATTTTCTCTCCATGTGTCTCCCGACGGATAGAAAGAGAGAAAGAGAGAGACTGAGAGGTACAGAAGGAGAGAGAGGAAGAGAGAGAGAGAGAGAGAGAGAGCACCGACCACATCAGCGAATACCACCGGCACTTATGTCTGTAGATTTCTGTGTGGGGGTCGTGCGTTGCGGTGCACGCCACACATACGCATCGTCAGTGCATCACTGTGTGTGCAGCCGGCGTAATGGATAGCATGTATATGCCCACGCGTGTATATAGGCGGGCACATATGCTTCTGTCTTTCTCTCTCGCCCTCTCTTACTCTATGTGCCCATATAGATACAAGCTCAGTTCCGAGTAGCGTGTCTGGCATCTTCGTATATAGCATCGTGGCGTGGGCTCGCGGCTGGCATGCATTATTCACGAACTAGTCACAAGCTAAACCCTCCGCGTTTCTCCCTCCCGCCTCCCTGACGCCGTGCCCGGCTTCTCCCTCTCGCCATTCTGCGAGTGCACCTCGCTTCGCGGTGCATACACGCGCTCACAGATGGAACGCGACGCAATGTGTCGCTTCGTGCAAACTTAGCTGAATGCGGCGCCCTCCATGACTTCCAAACAGTCTTCTGGTCTATCGGCACTGCCCTTTCCTTTTTCAGCATATATATTTATTGGAGAGAGAGAGAGAGAGAGAAAGAGAAAAAGTTGAAGTGATAGATCTCTCCGTTATACATACAATCGATTTAATTAAACTAATGAGGACGTTTCAATCGAGGTGAAGCCTACCGACTCTAAGATACCGACCGTCGCTGTCACTGACCCTGCGCTCTCTTTCTCTCTCGTTTGCTCGCTTTATCTATCGGCGTTCCACTGGTCGATCGAGTTCTAAAGTGCGGTTGAGAGTGTTGGATTCGACAAGCTCCTCCGGGAGCCATTCAGACGGCAGAGGCCAGAGGATATTGTTAAACTTAAATGAATAACAATCAGCGCCGAGAGCAAGTTGCATGAGGCAATAAAAGATGCACTAGATTTCAAGATTTCGCTTTTTATAAGATCCGACACTTACGAGAACGGTGAACTGAAAAATACGCTGTAGAATTAGCAATGATTTTCCACTGAATGCGAACTTCCGCTACTCCAAGACAATCCGGCCATTACCAAAGCGCGAAAAAAGTAATGCAATCTCCGTTTCTCGCTAGCCGGGGATTTCTGCGCGTAAAGTTCACGCGAACTCGGCGCTTGAATTACCGAGCGGCTTTCCAGGATAGTTCTGCAACTGCATAGAAAGAGAGAGAGAGGAAGAAGAAAGCCCGGCGGCGATTACGCGAGGAGAAAGTTGCCACGGCGAAAAAAACGAAACTCCGTTCGTTTCTTTGAGAGCTCTGTCGTCATCTCTCCTTCCCTCTTTTTCCCTTCCTTGCGGCCTATAATCGCGATAGAGGAAGCGAGAGAGGAAGACGGCCGATAGCAGGCGGTGAAGGGAAGACAGCGAGAGATACGAGAACCGGTTCTCTCGTGAAGCCTGTGATGCGTTACACGAACGTTAAGCCCATCGCGCACGAATTTGCATAAGAGCATAAGCACAAGCGCGTAAGCGTCTGAACCAATGAGATGTCCGACACAAGTTGTTCCGAATAATAAGGTGGCATGTGACTCGAATGTTTTGTCTCACTTGACACGCTTCCTGGCGCGTTTATGTTCTTAAGCAGATTTACGCGCGGTCAGACTCAATCCTTCTACTATTAAGCGGATAATAAAATTATCTCGGATCAGTTTTACCGCTGCATATTAATCTCAAGCAAATAGCTTTCTCACATATTCAGATAATGCGCACGACGCGCAACAGGAAAAACGACAGAGAAGACTGACTCACTTGCAATTAAAAAAAAAGAAATAATAAAAATGAAAAGGGTTTTGGAATAATTTAATTATTCTCCTTGTTAGCGGAAAAGTTATTATAACGCTAAATAACACAATTATTAACAAAAAAAAATCCGAATGTGATACGTGTATGCAATGAGCGTCATACATGTATGAAATTTTACTATATTGTCGAGCACATAGTTAAAATATATTTATGTAATATTGAATTGTTTTACGCTTCCTGTATTAAACATTGTCCGGTTTGTACCTTACGTTCAATCATTTAACCAAAATTAATTTAAACAATAATAATTTGTTATTCGTTATAAATACACAATCGGCCACATAGTGTTTTGTAATATCGCGTATACAATATAGTTACATTCATTTTGTAAAATTGCAGAAAGCATAATTTTCAATCGAGATTAAACAATGATCTGACCTTGTCATTTGCGATCTGTCCTGCTTCACTCTGAAAGATACTCTAAATCGTTTTATCAATTTCGTAACAATTGTAATATCACGTTGTATTACTTGCAAACACGAGTTAATAATTAGCAATGAGTTGAACTCAACTAAATTACGCTATTAATATCACAAGTACTGCGCACGTATCTCGCGATTTAATTAAATGGGATACCAGATATATATAGCGTTTAATCGAAATCTATTGTTCTTCTGCATGCATACGAGAATATAATTATATTTGCAACATTAATTAACCTGCTGATAGAAGCGCCATTTTCTTTCTGCATTAACTCTTTCGATCCTATCAAAAAATACGTTTTAAAATGCAATCGGTTTGAAAATATGTATGAATTAGGAGCTTTTATTGCGGAAAGTTTGAAAATGGAATATATATGACCTAAAACTGATTTAAAAAATAGATTTATCGCTAAAATATTCTCTCTTTAAATCCACAGATATTTTAAATAAACCGATATAAAAAGCCAAGCTAAAATTATTCGAGTCGTTCCATTAATAACAATTTTTTAAACTGTCGGGCGATTTCACGTTAATTATTACTATTTGTCACTGTTGTCCGATGCGATGACGCGAGTCGATAAAACTTTATCGTAAAATATTCCCTGAGACATGTCCGCTAAAAAAAAGTTCTCGCTAAAAATTCTCGAACAATGAGAAAATAATAACGATGCGTGCTCGTAGTTTTCCTTTAATCTTGGGAAGAGACGAGCTCTTCGTCGATATCAGCCGCTATTTTTATTTGCCTAATCTTCCGCCCCGCTGCTATTATTCTCGCACTGTATCCATCACTCGCAGAGAGAAAATGCCATAAAAGAACGATACGATGTGCTTCATTTAATTAGACAAGACAAACGTTTACCGTGGATTTACTTGTTCCGCTGTTATATTCCCGGTCTTTGTTGAAATATACCCCTTTCTTTTCTTGAGTTTTTTTGTTTGCGAAATATCCGCATGGATATGCAGATCGCCTACGCATATAGTCCACGATTCGCGGAAAACTCGAGATTCATTCGAGTCACGGTGCTACTTTCTCGAGAGATGAAATAGTGAGAGAAGGGAATAAATTAATTTGCTGGAATTTAATCGCAATATTACAATGTTCAAAAGTCAAACAGATCTCAATATAATTTCTAGAAAATGCGTCGGCAAGTTATTCTGAATGAAGGCAAAATTTCAAATTCTAGAGCCAAGAGTTAAAAATGAATATAATTAAATAGGTTTTCCTAAATATGTTAAAATTTTAAGTGCAATTAAATTTAGTTAAAGTGTAAAATAATTAAATTTATTCAACGTGGCGAGCTTTTTCAGGATCTGCCCTCGTATCCGTGATAACACGTCCGTGGTGCGTCCATTATATGTCAGAAATTTTCTTTCTACGGGGAACACGTCCGCCGGGAAAGGCCTGAATATATACTGAAACTGACGCGACCTCGTTATCAAACTGCATCGCGCAGCACAGCGAAAAGTTTAACGCTTTACTATCACACCGCCGATATTCTCGCCTCATAAACGATCCACCGTGCATTTTCTCGAGAATTGGTTCCGCGTGCACGAGCATGTTCAGGATTGCCGTGAAAATAAGTGGGCGTCCGCGCAAATACCGGAGCGCAGGCCGCATCGCATATTCATAGAATAAAACGCGAGCACCGAGGGAGGCGCGTTGCGTAACCGTCATCGTCGAAAAGAAAGCTTAGTACCATGCATATTCCATAACGCGGCTGGGTTTCCCTAGCCAAGGAGCAGGGAGCGTACTTGGAAAAAGGCGTATCAACTCTCTCGTCGGCACGTTCTCCTATATACTAAGGGCTCACGCCCTTGATTCGAGTTCAAGGATACTTGAGCAAACGGGTGCGATCGTCCTACACGGCGAATGCATATTCCATCGCTTTCAACGAGATTTCTCATACCAATCTCCATTTTCTAGGTAAATAACGACAACCAATTGACATTATTAAAAATTCACGCGCATATCCTTGATCTCGCCGTCAGCACGCCTCAAGGATTCCCGAGAACATCTCCTAAGAATCCTACTGAGAAACTCGGTCAGTCTCGCGCTTCCCCTGAGATGCAGCGAAATTATTCGAGCGAAAGGTCAACGCGTGAATTATGCAACGGAAAGAATTCGTGTCGTCCACCGAGGGTTTCCTGGGATCGAAGATCTTGGATTGATCTCAGTCGACAGATAGAGAAAAAGAAGTAATCATTAATGCCGCTTATCTAAAAAGGTTCTACCGAGCTAACGGAAAAAAAGCAGATCAATCGATCGCTCACGAGAAATATTCCACGTGCCATCGTGGAAAAAGACTGAGAAAATTTATATCATCAATATGCGCACGTGCTTTACATAATTTATTAACGATCGTGATATCAATTTTTTTTGCAAAAAGTAAAAAATTTTTTTTTCTATTTTCCTCTTAGGTATTTTTGTATAACAAAAATTATGAATAAAAATAAAAATATTATGTAGTTCGAAAACCATGCGATATTAAATAAAGAGGGTCTGTGAAGTAAATATCCCGAAATGTGAATTTTTACAATATTAATGTAATATTTGATTATCCGCAATTTGTTCATAATTGTTCATAAATAATTGTTTGTCCACCTTGCAAAAAAATTAAAAATAAACAGAAAATTTCATCATCAATTAAACAAGATAAAATTAATTTTATTTTTAATTTTTTTACAAGGTAAACTAAAATAATTATTTATAAATAAATTGTGGATAATCAAATGCTATTATATCAATGTTGCAAAAATTCGCATTTCGGAATTTCACAAATCTAAATAAAGAATAAAATTTTATATCGTATCTCTGTATTTTCTAAGCTTAATTAACAAATACATTGTAGATTTATGGTGACCTATAATTCGAAACGTATATCACAATGATTTTGTTAACAATAAATTCATCAGTTTCCAATTAATCTAAAAGAATCCGTACTTGAGAGAAAGTCTATGGTATTTATAGGGCATCCTATACACCGGCTTCTATTCGCGATATCGTGAGACGATTGACTTGCGAGATCGATCTCGAAAAAGAGGCGCCACTCTAAATGGAGAATAACGGCCATACCGGACTCACGATCTCTTCCCCGGCTTCCCCACTTCAGGTAAGATCGCCTCCCGCGCCTTTTCGCCGAACCTGCACCTAACCGAATGCCGCATAAGGATTCATGGCGGACCCGACCATAAATCGAGGATAACGACTACTCCGTGTACGCGCCGCGAATACCGCCATTAAATGCCAGGAGAGCGTGCGAGCTAGCCCGTGTTCCGCAATTATTTCGTCGAAGGACGACCGCTTCTGGGTTCGCCGGAGGTCCTGCACGATGCAGGGACGCGTCCGAGTTCCTCCCTCGGGAAGAGAGAAAGAGAAAAAAATTATATGCGGAAAAAAGTGATGCGCGCGCCTTACCGAGAATTGCGTAATGAGATTTACGTCTCACTAAATAATCGCGAGTAACGACGGAGCGACGTCGTAAGATCGTTCATTTTTCAAACGACTTTATGACGCCAAATATAAATCTGGTTTTACCATTCTTCTCGTCGCTTAATTACGCGGATTTATGTCTTCATTAAGTCTATCTCGCTCCGCAAAATTCGAGCCACGCCAATGTCGAGATAAACGGTTCGTATATGAAATGTATATTTTATTTACTTTGTGTATTATTTTTGCAAGGAGATGAGAACGTCGATAATATCTCTCACTACATGTAGAACATTTACGAACAGGTTTCGCTAATTTCTGAAAGCACAGAATCAGCTTAGCGATTTTGAAACATGACATCCTGAGAAGATATATCTATTTTGTTAATAAAATAGGTGAATTTTATCGTTTTTGCTGGACCGACTAAAAATAACCCCAGTTATCTGCAAATATGTATTTTCTGCGATTTTTGAAACGCCAGACCGCACCGCTTACCTTCAAAACGCGAGCTCTAATCTAATCTCGCCGCTTTGCAACGCTAAAAGAGAGGAGATATATATACCTTGGCGGGTTTTTCGCAGAAAGCTATACGCATCAGTTCGCTATCATGTATTCACAAAGTATACAAGCGAGCGGAAATACCCCCGCGCGCGTTTTCGACGGCATGCCAAGGCAATCTTCTCTGTTAATCGTGAGTTGCACCACCACCTGCTGCTGCTAGTTGCTGCCGTATCCCTCTCGTCCCCCCTCGCCGCTGCCCCTCGTCCCGTTGAAGAGGGTTGATGCACTTTAAATTCCCCGGGGCTGTATTTGTTTCGTGCCCTATCGAGCGCGCGCGCGCACTTAATTCGAGACCTCGACGGGTCTCTCTCCATTCGACAACAATTGAAAGTCGATTGAATATCGTGCCGGGGCGAGAGCGTGCGATATTCCTTTTCATATCGGAGCCCAGAGAGAAATACGTGATATAAATTCCGCCCCTTTCGACGAACGGATGAACGGACGGAGGGACGAATGAACGAAGGCGGGGGTGATGCAAATGGGTGACGGGGTGGAGAGGGAGATGAATGCAGCCGCGACGCGAAATGGGGTTTGTCGTCGTTTATTTTCCGCGAACCGCGAGCACGGCCGCGCGCTCATAAAAGAACTCTCTCCTCTCTCTCTCTCTCTCCCCCTCTGCGTGCTTCCGGAGCTTTTCTCCGTGGAAAGTTTTAATTTTCAGCGACGCAACAGCGTGCCCGCGAATAAAAGTCCGACGCAGGCTAGCTTTTCGAGCGTGACACTTCCCCTCTCTCGCTTCCCTTTTTTTTCACAATGTATTTTACTGCTGGACGTCAAATTCGTGGCGGAAAAAAAACACGCTGTCGATAACATTACTGAAAGGAAGATTTGATAAAAGAAAGTACCCTTGCTTGAGAAAAACGATACCTATGGACTTTCGGACTTTGCGTCAGTGGCGTGACATATAATCTAATGACTAAGAAAACCTAATAGCCAAGAATTTTTTCCGCAGTTCGCCCGTCGCCAACGTAATTATTAATTTTCATTCTCAAATATCAATTTTACAAATTATTGCTTTGAGAATGCAATTAATAATTTATTCGAGATTTCACTTTGTAAACATCAGCGCTGAACTGTATTGAAACAGTTGAGACATAAAAACTCCTCGATTTAAACACAAACATATTTTTCCTCAAATTTAACGCAAAAATCTATTTTTAATGAAAGTTTTACACTGAAAAAAAATTCTGGTTAAAAACGGACAAATAAAAAATTTTATAGACTTCATCAAATATTCTGGTTATTATAATAGGAATTCTGGTTACTATATAAGTTATAAAGTATCCATTATAATTATCGAAATTCCTATTATAATAACCAGAATATTTGATCACGCCTATAAGAATTTCTGATTCGCCCGTTATTAACCAGAACCTTTTTTCAGTGTACGCGCATAATTTTTGAATTCTCATCAAATTTCTTTTTCGAATTCATTTAAATCTCATTCTCCGAGCTTATTATTAGACGATTCAAGCAATCGTATGTTCGAATAAGATGTCGCTAATCATCGCACGCTTCGCAATAAACGTAATCAAATTCAGGAAAAAAATGCCGCGTTGCGAGATATCTTCAGTCTTGCGATCCGTCTTGCGCAATTAACGCGCAGCTGAGCGTATTATGAAAAAAAAAAAAAATCGTTCTTACATAACCCCGGTATCTGCTAATAATTCCCGATACGTCGCGTGATCCTTCCGCTTCTCGTTTTTCCGCGCGCGCCACGACCTTGCGGCTTACGTTGCGCGCCCGCCATATTTTTCGCGGAGCGCCGAAGCCGCCTGGAACGTTGTCCCCGGGGACCTAATCGGATCAGGAGTATTAAGTGCGAAGTGCGTTACCTGCGACGATCGGTGCGCTGTCTCCCTCGTCTCTGCGACCGCTGCGGCGGACGTGTAATCCGTTTTGGTCGGCGCAATCACCACGTCACAGAAAAAAAAAAAAAAGAAGCGAGAAACTCCCTGGGGACTTTACTCTCGCCACTACGTCACATCGACTCCGTGTCCCTCGTGGATCGCCGGCGAGCGGAATCGTGGCGGCGCACTCTCGGCAGCACTCGCGTTTCTCGACGAGCAGGGGGACGGCGACGGCCGGGGCGCGCGGTTTACATCGCGATCACGGCATACGGGAAAACGCCGGGATTAATCGCGGATCGGAGCGCGGACGCGTCGCGATCACTCCGATTTGCAGGTAACACTCGTGCGGCCGCGCTTGTGGCCGGCAGCTGTTAGTGGCGCGCGCGCGCTCAGCCCGAGCGCCCCGAGGACACACGAGACGGCACGAGCGTGGCCGAAGCGGCCGAAGCAGCTCGTGGCACGTCGCGTCGCGTCGCGTCGCGTCGGCCCGATCTTCCTTCGCCGCCGACGGATCGCAAAAAATCGCGAAGTCTTTCGCGAGGGAGATTCGTCGAGTCGAGGAGAAGTCCTCCTCCTCCTCCTCCCCTCTTCCTTGCCTCCTCGTTCGTCTCCTTCCGCTGGTAATTAAAGCCGCTGGCAGCGCCGTCAGCGGGACTTAACACCGCGCACGACGGCTAATGAACAAACAATGACTCTATTAACGAATGGCAACGACACGTGATTCGCGCGACTCCGCCGACCTCGCTCGGAATTCCGACGCTCGTCGCGCCGCCGCTTTTTTTTTACACAAGCGGCCTGGCGTTTCCGTCGAACCGGTCTACCCCGGCTTTCCGGATTAACTGGATTTCCGGGGGCGAGGCGAGAATGCGGCGCGAAGAACCTCGGGAGTCGGATCGAGTTAACGAAGCGAGCGCCGTTCTTCGTCGCGTACCGCGTCGATCGCGCCGACGGCGACGCGTGGAGAGGAGGGAAAGGACTGCGCGTCTCGCGGGAATCGCAGGAGGAAACTGAGCGGCCGGGCCGGGCGGCGCGGCGGCGATCGCGGGGCACGAGAGTCGCGCGCGCGGTCGCGATTCTGCGCAGGATGTCGCGCGCGATCGAGAATGATTGTGTCGCTCTCATTAGCTGCAGTTTTAATCAAATCTAAGAAATATTTTATTATATCGTTTATTTCATCGCGTATCTCTACAGCTAATTAACGCTAGAATAATCAACATTATTTTACTACATGTACACATTTTATGTTTATGGAACTTTGAAATTAGATTGATGGAAAATAAATTGCATTTATTATCATTTTATATCTCGACAAAAGTGAATATAATTTCAATAAAAGGACCTCAATAATTTCGCCTTTGTAATTTAAAACAAGAAATTTGTAAATCGCCATTTTGACAGGTCTAATTGTTCTAGTGTTAAATCTTGTAACTGAAAATCTTTGTATGAAAATTACGATCTCGAAAAGCAATTGAAGGAGAGATTATAATATCTTGTATTGTAAAAAAATAAAAAAAAATAACTATTATACAATATAAATAAAATTTCGATGAAAATGTAATTATTATTTCTCACTTTATCAAAAATTTAAATAAGAATTTCATATAATTTGTTGAATATATCCCTTATACACATTCCTGCGTTTCCCAAAGTATCTTATACAATTCTCGATTTATTAAACTAGAAATCAATAGCATTTCCTATCGTATGTGATTGTCAAACGGCGACTAATAAAGGCTGCAAGAAGGGAGAACGGAACACGCACGAATGGAATACGCAGATATTGTCCTTGCATAATGCGCATACATTATTGTTGGATGCAAAACGTAATCGAGCCAGATGCAACGGAGACAACGCAATCCTCCCTGATTGGCGCACTACTAATTGAATCGCATCGGACGGAGCGTGTGTTCAGTTTTGCGACATCGGATGCCGCATCGAACACCTTGTAACGCTGTAACGCTGTAACCGATACCGTGAGCTTTACGAGCCGCGGTCGCAACGGGATACGCTCGTTTGCCATAACGTGGGTGGTCAGATAGAGCGGTATCCGTTATCATGCTTTTCAGGAATCGACGTTAACACGCGACATCCCTTCGTAATGGCCGTGGCCGGCAAGGCTCTTCCATTAATCGGGCATAGTAATCCGGTAATGCCGAGAACCAATTAATGTCGGACGAATCGCTTCTAAATCGCCTCGCGTAACGACGTTGCAATATTATTGACGCAACACCTGAGCGTTAACGCGAGTTTTAATATTCGCAAATATATGGGCGAAAGTGATGCACTAAATCTAACGCTGAAAAAAATTCTGGTTAAAAACGGACCAATTAGAAAAATCTTGTAGGCGTGATCAAATATTCTGGTTATTATATAAGTTATAAAGCATTATAATAATCAAAATTTCTATTAATTTAATCATTATAATAATAAAAATCTCTATTTTCTGATTCGTCCGTTTTTAACCAGAATTTCTTTTCAGTGAACGAAAGACAAATTTGCAAACATTCCGCCGAACAAGTAACATTTTTAATCTTCATCTGCGTAAGTCAACTACTTCCTCGTCACCGTTGCAAGATAAAAGGAAAAAGAACGCGTGAGACACACGATCCGGTACGTCACGCACTCGCGCTTCTCATCACGCGCGTCAAGCGCGTGCGTGCGAGATCGGCCGAACGGCCTTGTCTCAGGCCGAAGCCTCGTTCTCTGCCGCTAAAGCCCTGTGAGAGAGTTTCGATGAACTGTGGAGGCATGCACCCTTCGACCTGCGAGCCGGACGGCGAACGAGTAGTATAATGGCCTTTGGGCAGGCCCTTCTTTCGGGAGGCTCAGATTCCGCAGAAGCGATTTCATGGCGTCGGCGGTGGCCACGCTTCGTGACTTCGCGCGGTGCAGCAAGGCAGGACCCTTTGCCGCTCCCGCTTCGCTATTCGTCCTCGTGCAGGTACACAACCCGGGATACCTGCGGAGCCCCCCCCTGATCACCGTCCTCGTGTTTCATTGTACAAACTGGCCGGCACGTAAAACCGGTTTCTCGAGGGCGAACGGCGTTCGCGAGCCCCGTTTTCGCCGAACTGGCCCGCGGTCCCGGCACCGGATTCGGTCCGGACCCTTAAGAAATTTTTGTTTCTCCAACGGCCGGATTCCGACCGCCCGCGATCCGATCGATCGTGATTCCGGAGCGGTCGACGGCGACGCGGCGGCCGCGCGCGCACCAGAGCCCGCTGCTGATCTCTCTCGATTCGAGGCGATTCAGGATACATTGTGTTGAGTTAGGGAGAGGTCCAGGCGTTACCTGCGGCGATGGCCAGCCCCGTGGTTCGTCGTCCGTGGGCAGTTTTAACGACCGCGTGGCCCGAATCGATCCGTGCTTCTCTCTGTTATTTTCCGCCGCCGACAAGCAACTTCTCTCTCACTCTCCTTCCCAGGGTGCGTTAAACCCTGGGAAATGGGATGATTCGGTTTGCATCTTGTTCTCTTTTTTCTGTTTTTTTACGATCGTTCATTGTTCGAGTGTTATACGAAATTACGAGCTCGCCTCTCGGAATTTCCTCCAGCTGCTCTACGAGCGCATGAAATCTCTCTGTGAGAATTTTTAATAACGTCGCATTTTTTAACGAACGTATAAATATAGAAAATAAAAACTAAATTGTATTTTGAATTCTATTATTATGTTTAATTTTATAATAATTCATAATATCATAATATCGATATTAAATGTACAAAATTGTAATTAAATATACAAAATTTTAATTTTACTTGAACATTTCGTTTGGGATGGCAAAAAAGCTACTTATACCGCGAAATAAAAGCATCACAGCAAAACAAATCACCGACAATCAACCTGATCAACTTAATTAGAGATCTCTTGCAAATTCTACCTAAAAGCAATTTCAATAATAATTTTCGAGACGCATATAGACAATATTGGCAATTTCATACGTCGGAAGAGATAACGAAGTGCGCGCATGAAGAGGATAACTCAAAGAGACTCCGGAGGCTCAATTATCCGATTTTGATGATGTAGAAAAACATGTCGATGAGAAGAGGAGAACGAGAGGGAAGGCGAGACTCGACCCTTAGGTGTCTCCGTGGAGCCGACCGTCCCCTCTTTCGATCTTGCAGATCGACCCGGTCGAGTGGTAATTCTAGACTCTGGTCCCTGGTCAGCGAAGCTGGCATACCTCGTCAAGGTTAACTCACTCGTTCCGTCCTGAAATTCCATCCACGGAGAAACACGTCGTGGCACGCGGGGGAGGGGGGAGGGGAGTGCCGCCTGGCGCGCCGCTCCGCGCAATCTCTCCCGTCGTCTCACCACCGCCACGGGCGCCCACAAGCAAATGCGCCGATAATGGCCACGCGTCCTCGCCCACCGTCTCTACGACAGCCGCGACGGGCAGCCCGACGAGGCCGGGACGCGGGACGACCGCTTTCGGTCGCCGCCGATGCCAAGCCACGCGATAATTTCACGGGAACTTAGCCGGCGCGGGGAATACGTGCTCGCGGTTAACAGAAAATACGGCGACTGTCATGGCGGCCCCTCGCGCCCACCCCGCAGGAACTACGCGGGGTATCGGCGGGAACGGAGGGCCGCGGGACCGGTCGGCCGGGCGGCCCTCGCCCGCCGACAAGAGCGGGAGGGGGGATCGAAAAATGAATTATGCCGCCTGTTTTGCGATGAAATGTCGCGCGGACCGCTCGCATTCCCTCTGCTAAATGCGCCTGCCGGCCCCTTCTCGGCGCGCTGCGGCTGCGCGCGCAGCCGCCGCTCGCGCGCGCCGCTCCTTCGCTTCCGGTCGCTGGAAAGCCGCGCGATTATGAAAGCATGCCTGACGCGCTAATCCGGTTAATCCGTTATTGTTATCTATACTACAGGAGCTGAATTACGTGAGAAAATTGTTAAGTTCATTTCACAAAATAACAATGACGTTGATATTTCAGAAAGAGAACGAGGTACAAATGATTTCTTGTATCTGTTATATCATCCATTTAGAACTATAATAACCTGTAACAATATCCAGTATCACATTGACACAATTACAGCAAAATTTTATACGAATGTATTAAAAATAAATAAATAATGAAAAAACTATAATACAGAAACTAAAATAAAATTTAATGCAGTAATAATTAAACACATTTTGTCGGTCTTCAAAATTTTACATTTTGCGATTTGAGATAGTAGACATTAAAAATTTTAGAAATTCTCGAAATTGCATTCTTTAAAATTTTTAGAAAAATTTTTCTTTAAATAGCGCCTTCTTGCTAATTTTGTTGATGTTTTGTTACCGATTTTTTTGTGCTCTTGATTTTCGTGATGCAACATCCCTAATTGCTATGATCGTAATTCTTAGAAATTTAGAAAAATCTTGCAACTTAGATAATATAGTTTAGTAGCTGATTATATTTTCCTCGATACTCTATCAATTTTCTAAACTTTTGATTTTTGCAATTTAAATATCCGAATCCTAGAATTGGAATTAAAATTTAGAAAGTTCTTGAAATGTTTAAAAATCTAAAAATGTTTAGGTTTTTTAATAGCAATATCTTTTCCCTGATTATATTCTCTTGATATATTTTGTGATATTAAATTTTTGTCGGTCATTATATAAATAATTACAAACAGTTAATAAAGTGACTGATAATTTTACCGATTGACGATAATTATTATGATATTCCTAATGCCCTGTCTACACTAGAGGATGATCCTACTAATGGCTCATCCGACTACTTTCGCCCGTCTACACTACACAATTATAATGTTGGTATCATTGACTTTAGAATATTTATTATCATAACATATAATGTTAATATTATGAATTATTGAGTATTTCACTGAACTACATTTGCACTGTTGTTGCACCAGTGCAGTTTTTATCGAAACCTATTACAGCCCTGGTGCTGCACTAGATTTCTCAGTAAAAAAAAAACGCTATATTTCATAGCCCCTTCGATAGATTAGATATTAGAAACTACGTCATGAGAAATGAAGGCTGTGTTTCGATATTCACTGCCAGTACTGAAAATCTATAGTTTACGTCACATAAATTATAGATTTTCAGAACTGGCATTGAATCTCGGAACGCAGCCTATAATACATAATAACCTATAACATACCGGCTCCATCTCGATTATTATATACGTCCGAACGCTGTTAAGATTCTTATACTTCGAATCTTCTAATCGTCCTACGTC
>VBVR01001439.1:0-30578 GCA_011638315.1 Tetramorium parvispinum | reverse complement strand
TATTACAAGTTTCCTATCTGGGTATAGAATATTCGAATAAAATCATTACTGTTAGGAATGCTTCAGGGAATATTTTGGATTTGCTTTTTCGACTCGAGAAAGGCTTCTGAATCGAGGATTTCATCGTCAAAAATGACGAATGGGTTGTTCTCTCGACTTTTTAAGACTTGGTCTTACAGAGTTCTCTAAATTCTCTCGCGCGACTCTGAGATTAACTTTCCTACGTCGGCAAGTGAGCTAGATGGTTGCCGTCGAAGCTTTCAATAGAAACCGATGTGAAATGAGAATGGCCGGGCAGAAGATTGGGCAACGCTTTCGGGTATGCCTCGTCGGCTTCCCGTGCACCGACAACGCGGCCATGTCATGGTATTGATTTGTGAGAGGCGCGTACAATGAGCGACAGCCTCTGACGGTACATCCATTAATATTTTCTGGATCCCGCGACGAGGCAGACCCTCGAAATTCCGAGTCAGCCCGCGCGAGGGAAGAAAAATGGCCGGGAGGGAATATCGGGAATCAGCAGTTCGCCACGACGCCACGTGAAAATGATTATGATAGAACTGATAAATTCGGAAGGGTCTGCGGCGCCCGCTATCGCCGTTTATCCAATTTGTGATGAATTTACAAGACGAAGATTCCCGCATAATTTCGTTAATGCTAAAAATAGTCAAATTTTCCTTCCGAAATCGTTATACACTGTCAAATTGTAATCAATTTGAGTCATTTTCAACTATTGTTTAATTCATTATTGTTTCTTCTTAATGTTAATTGAATTGCAACAATGGAATTAAATAATAATATATTAATTACATGTTTTGTGCTAAAACAATAATTTCAACATATATGTATAATAGTTAACGATAACTAATTATTATTTACTTTTACTTGACTCAGAAATTAGTTTAATACTTAACAGGCTTATCTAATCTTTAAGCTCAGCTTAATTTCTATTTTTAATTGAGCTTCGATCTGGCCAAGCCTCTATCCGATAATCGATCGAATTCCTGTTAATCTTCGATCTGTCACAATTAGATTCTAATTTGTTTTTCCCGACGTTCTCAATTATCTCTCTCGTCAAAAACAACTGTAACAACAACTGGCTCATTTCTTAAGTTAACAAAGCAGACGGTTAATGTGGACTACGGGCGTCAGTATACGTGGCTGTTTCTCTGCTTTGTGTCCACGCACACATCCGCAGTTTCGACCCGCAAATGGTGGCGTTCTCAGAGACGTCGACGATATTCCCTTTGTTCCTGACGAACACGAGACCACTATATTGGAGGTTCTCAACCTTGGATCGCACGCGAGCCATACGGTTGGGACGTATTTCGGCTCGATGTCGAGCAAATCGATAAATACCATTTCCTAGACTAATAAATTCATGTCCTTGGACCGTCATCTACTAATTTAGTCATCGCGCTGCAGTCGACCTTTCCTAAATGTGGATTTAATGGCGCACGCAGTTTGTACCAAAATTCTGTTGAAACGAAGTCTACTTGAGATTAACGGAAAAATATATTAATACTTTATTAAAATGAGCTAATATTCTCATTGCAATAGACATCGGGAATTTTACAACCACTTGAGAATGTTTCAAAAAATTTTTTGAAAAGCTAATCCTAATACCGATCTTTTAGAAAGGAAAAAGGCAGAATTAATCTTTTTGTAGACTATTGTTGAGGAAGCAGCTTTATTATTCGCTGAATGTAAACGTAATTTTATCGTATCTCGCGAAATTTTTCAGAAACATATCGCTGATTTTTCTAGACGGAACTGAATTCGAATAATAAGACTGTCGAATTGTAGTATACATAGCGGAAAAGTATGGGAACCTCTGTCGCACCATACCGTCGTGCACAACGTGACACAAGCCAGGCCTGGTTGGTCGGTGGCCCCGACTAACATTCAGGGCCGTAAACAGAAACTTTACCGTCATTTATCTTTCTGTATCCAAGCAAATTAAAAAAATAAAATTGTATAAAATTACTACATTATATTATAACATAATTAGCATGGGGAGAAATTAGTTAACCAATAAATAAAAAAATCCCAAAATATCAATCAATATTGTTATGCCGAATATCAATCGGATCTAAAATGATATAATTTATTATCGCGATAAAGACACAAAAGTTAAGGAGAGAAAAGTAAACGGACGACGTAATGCGAATAGTCAATACTGGGTATTCCCCCCAGATAATTAATTGTTCAAATAAAGATGTATCGCTGATCGACCAGACCCTAAACGACCCTCTTCGACCCCGCTTACAGCCCTGCCAGGCATGGTTGTGCAATTGCGACACGGGGCGGCCATTGGCCGCCCGGCTTGGACAAGAAAACCCAGGGCGCGGGGTAAGAAAACGGGCAACAGCTGTTCGGCCACAGCGACGAGCCCCGGCGCCGGACTCACGGGGCGGCTAACCCCGGCGGCTGCCCTCTGAAGAAAAATGCGCTGAGAAAAAAGACAACTGCTTAGACGAGCAAAACCAGCGACATTGCAACGAGGCAAAATTGCCATTCGGATAAACGGAGGCACGCTCGAGCCTGGGGTGGTAAGTCCGGGGCCGATTCACGTCGGCGGAGATCGGAGCCAGGGTGCGATTTCGAAGTCATCGAACGTGCACACCCCGATTCCCCGAGATAGAATCGAACACGTTGGATAATTGCCCGACGTCGAAACGAAAGTCGGTTTACCCACCGAATTCGATGGTTCAACGTCCGTTTTAATTGTAACATCGAATTTTCGGTTCATTTGATTAGTAAAATTCAATTCGCGTTGTAATAACATATAATTAAGTGCGATAAACCACAACGGTTTCACGGTAAAACTTTAGTAATGGAATTTATTAAGTTGATTAATCGTATTCGATAAACTCGGACGGTTATAACGTTTGAATTAAATTCAGTTTAAAGCGCGTTTCCCACGCGTTATTGGCCTGGCGCGACATAGATCTCGGCTTTCGTAACTTCGCGGCGTAACTCCGTGCGTTTGTGACAACAATGGTCAACTAGTATAACGACTACTTAGTTGATTTCCCAATAATCGAAATGACTGCTCGTATCAAAGAACTCGGCAACGACTATATTACGAAGGTGGCGTTTACTATGCGAGACCATGAGTCACCGCAGCGGAGTCTTTTTAGCATATACTGGGTGGCACAAAACTTTCGTTGTACATTTATCAACGTATCGTTCAATTGTTTCAAGTCCTCATTGCCTTAAACGAAATTTTGTTGACTACGACACTCCACTGTTCGTCATTTATTCGCCAGTGTCACTCTCTCGTCCGTTAATTGCGTGAGGATGAACCTCGACACATTTGACTTAAAATAGGAATAATGTAATTGCCAAGCTAATTCTAACACTATTGCGCGAAGAGAATTCCAATAATCGACGGTTTTCCGTTTAATTATCGTCGAAAAGAATTCGAAAGCGTGCTACTCTTGCAAGACACTGAGTATACGTAATTATACGCGTGTGCAAGTGGAGAATGTAAAAAAAAAAAGAACGGGTGGAGACCTCGTGGATGTAATATCTCATTTATATGACGACTTCGCGACAGAGCCGAGTCATGTGAAATTTGACGAAACTCTCGACTTCCACGCCCATCGCGAGCTGGCGCCCGGCAGGGGAGATACATAAACTTCCTATTAAAATACAGATAAGTTATCAAAATTATCGGAGCTTTCGGCACTCGGGCCTATTTACGTCTCTCTCTTTTCCTCTGAGGAAATGAGAATGTTTCGTAGCAAGTTTGTACGTAAGTTCGTGGTGCTATCGTGAAAGCCGACGGGCATCTCGCGCCCGTCGGACGGCGCGGCGGCGTCGCCTTCCACAACTTCTGCGATAGCTTAATCCCATGGATCGTGATAATTAAAATATATCTCGAGCCTTAATATCATTCCCTACGATACTTTAATGCCCGCATCTCAAACTTTCCGATCCAAATTTCAGCTCGGACACCTACGACATTTAGAAAGTTAAAAGTGATAGGGGAGCACAATGAGCCATTAACTCCGGAAACAAGGCAAGAGTCGGGAGAAACTTTTTTTTCCTCTTAGAAAACTTCCTCAAGTTCTAAAGACGATTAATACAACTTTTGCGTCAATGATCTGATTATTTCTAAATATGAAATCGATGTTTCGTTTAAAATAAGTTTGAAAAAATTGTTTTTTACAGATACACGGTCATTTACAAAAAAGATCAATTTTCTTCCAATTTATGATTTTGTGCTTCGTTTCTTGAATGAAATATGCAGTTAGGCTCGAAAGAGAGAGAGAGAGAGAGAGAGAGAGAGAGAGAGATTCTTGAATTCCGAGAATGCTACACGAGAAAGTCGACAGCACTTTTGTGTAACCGCCCAATTTTAGATCGATTATATAACGACTCCTTGGGAATCCTGATGCTGTCAGACATTTGGAACATTGATTTTGCTCCAGGTACCTGTTTTTTAAATTGGAAATATCACATCCTTGATCCTCACGTTCGAAGATTGCAAGTTGTACGCGGCAACCAACCGGACTTCGTGTAGCGATGGAACACGTCGATCGTTATTACGTCGATCATAGATCATTCTACTTTTTATCCTGATCTTTACTTGCCTGCATTTTAGCCTTAGCTTGCGCGGCAATTCTAGAATAGCCCTAAATTCACGGATTCGTGAATTCGAAGATAAAAAGCGTCATAAAAAATTTTTGCAGCAGCGTAATCTATAATATCCCGATATCCTTGAATTTCTGGATATTCGAAATAGAGAGTTTCAGTTTTTTCGCGCCTCGTGTTCCAAGATCTCAGAATCGTTGTACAAAATCGAAAGAATAAAAAAAATATCGTTAGCAACTAACTTCTCGTATGTAACTATCAGTTTCTCTGAAAATTATATAATTTTTGAAGAAACAATATAAATCTGCTGGCATTCTTTATGCTGGCAAAGGCTTTATATCGTTTAAACTTTTAGAACTTTCGGTATCCTGGAATATCGAGACACCTACGTAAAGCTGAAGGAAATTAACAACCGCAGAATGACACAAAAGAGCCTCGTCATTAATATCCGGTTTGATAAGCGATTGTCATTTTGCCTCGAAGCACGAACCTGCGAGTGACGCAGGAAAGATTTCAAAAATCAAAAATCCTTCGAAAATTCGTATTTAATTTATTGACTTGTAGCTTTTTTCTCGAGATCACCAAACATCTCAAGAAATCTCAAGTGGACGAACCGTAAGTGGACTTAGTCATCAACATTTCTATTGAACATTCCATCATACATTCGTCATTCTCTTCGCAAATAGCGACTAAAGTACCTTGGAACCAATCAATTTCCAAAGACACACTTTGTCCTCAGGTCTCGAGAAACACAATGCAAAATTCTTAGAGATCAATGATTCGCGAGAGGATTTAGTCGTCGATCGTTCTACATGACGAGAATCGATGAATTTCCTGCAAAATCTGATCCCGACGGACCACAGGATCGCCAGATCGATGAATCAGCTAATCCCAAGCTCTGTTCGGCACACCAGCCGTCGGAACCTTTGGCTTCAGCGGTGGAACCCGCATAAGAGCTTTTCTCGAGATTTTTTCAAAGCTGAGGGATTGTTCAGGGGAGTTGAACATTGTCTCGATGATGGAACAAAATAAAACAAAAAAACAAAAAGAAAAAAAGGGACGGGTCACACCACGAGGTCTTTCATATCGCTCTTTCTTTCTCTCTCTCGCTCTCCTTTCTTCCGAGCCTCTCTCTTTCTCCCTTAATCTTACCTCTTAGTAGCGTCGAGGAGCGCACCTTGGAAGCACTTGGCGCCATGGACGAAAGATACCACGAGGATGTCGGGAAGCGCGGATTCGACGGTCACGAGGATCTTGTTGCCCGTGGCGAGCGCGAGGTGCGCGGACGGGGCCTCCGCCGCCGCGGCCGCCATCTTGCCTCGTATTTAGAGTTATTGCGAGCGAGCGTGCGAGTAAGCTGGTGGTGTGTGGTGTGGGCTTTGCGCTTTCCGCTTCGCTCCGCCACGACCGAGCCGACCGAGAGAGGAGCGAGCGGCTCGTCTCGTGCCGTCGTCGTCTCGTGCGCCGCGCCGCTCCGCGCCGCGACGCACCGCCCCTCGTTTCTCTCTCTCTCTCTCTCTCTTGCTCGCTCGCTCGCTCGCAGTCTGTCTGAACCGGATGACTGGGATGACGTGAGGAACGACGCGGCTGCGGCAGTGTGTGCGAGGCATACCGCGTGAGGCGGGCGGCGAGGCTCTACGGCTCCCCGGGGGAGGGAGGATAGAGTGTGGGCTCGCAGGTAGAGGGGACAGTTCAGCCTGGCAGCCCATACAGCTGGCTGCGCCCCGCTACCCCTGGTGCGCCTGCGCGCGCTGGAGGCGGCCCGCCACGCCAGGTCTATATGCAGACGCGGCCGCTTAAAGGGGGTCTCGGGGCCACACGCTCGTTTTGCGGCTTGTGCAACAATGCTGCCAACCGAGGGCCGGGATCCAGAGAAGCAAATTTGCGGAAATTCACGTGTGCCTGCGTTCTCTCTCTCTCTCTCTCTTTGGGAATTAAATGTCTACAGTTTGTGTCACGCATACTGTAGACCTTAAGTACTGGCGGTCTATAATTCACGTCACGTACACTATAGATTTTCGATCCCTGTGGGAGAAATTGAAGGCAGCGATGATAGCATAAGTAGCATGATTTCACTTTGTTTTTTTACACACCACACACACACACACAAACACATATATATATATGTGTGTGTGTGTGTGTGTGTGCACCATAAATTTTCATTTTCGATATAAACCTCTGATTTTCGAAAGTTATCGATTCTAACAAAAAAGACCGACAATAATGTGAGATTAGACTGTATTGACACTGTTGCAAGTGTGTTGTAAGCGATATGAACGCGGCCTAACGCAACTTCTCCATTGAAGGGAGCATTCGGAGCCGGTGTCAGTAGCGTAGTAAGAGAGTCTCGTCGTGCGGTATCACTCCTCTTCGGATTCGGCGCCCGTCGCGCGTTTCGGCTCGGCACTTGTCGACATTGAGACAGAACGGCCGAGCGCAACTGCGGACGCAGCGTGTGTTTCACGAGTAGGGTGAGTAACTGGAATTTATGATTTTATGTTGCATAAGCGCTTCGAGATGATGTGAGTGCGGGCGAGGGAGGCATGTTCTTACCGGGTCCAATTTACGGCCCGACATCAGTGTATATTCTTCTTCTCCGTTGATCTCTACGTTGTTGACATGGGCATTTGATGTTAGAAGCGACCGGTTGATCAATTGGTTCAACCACGGTGGTTATCGGTGCACCCTAACCGAAAACTAGGTCGCCACTTTGACTGCGACTTTTCCAGGCAACACAGAGCATATTTCAGCAATATTACAGCGATATAACTGAACTGTACAGTATTGCTACGATATAAATGGAATACTGCGTGTTGGTTGAATTCTGAGAGCACGAAATAGATACAGACCGTAAAGAGATAAGTGAGTGTTGAAAGAGATAAAGTGAAGCATGAGAGAAATGTTGATAATGCGGAAAATGCAATGCGATGTATCGACGCTTGTTAAGCTATGCTCACATTACCTTACTGACAGATGCAGATAATTTAGGCTCGTTCACAATAAATAAGTAAAGTTAGAAGAGATGCAAAAGAAACTCCGTTACAAATCATATTGTGGCGTTCCATTAAGAGTACAAATAATGAAGACAGAATTAAAAGATGGGAAAAAAGAGAAAAAATTTTATATAAAACTCAAGAGTTTTAACTGTAATAAAAGAAAGTAAGTTAATCTACGTTGATTGAATCAAATTAAAATATCAAATTATTCAATTGAATTAAATTGGTGAATTAACGGTATGGTGAACAGATGAGGAGCAGGTTTTACTCAATTATTTACATTTTGTTTCATTGCTTTGTGTTTTTACTTGGATGATTTAATTAATAAGAAAGTACCGGGGTCCTTGCAACGTGTGATACGTTCTCGCGCAATTCGGCTCGCATTCAAATGATTAGCGGCGACATACGAATGGCACAGTACTGATAATGCAATGACGCTTATCTATCAGTCCTATCATGACGTTGCAAACAATTCAACACTTCGCTAACTTTCAAGGAATATCTCTTTATTTTATTGCTTATGCAATGTGATCATAGATTTGTTTATAATGGGAATTTTGATCATTATGCGGCCGTTTTGATACAATCGGATATTTCGATTTAAAGTTTTCTCATACAATAAATCGTCCTAATCTGCAAGGCTCTGTATCTTAAATTGCATGCGAATAATCATTATCATTTGATTTGCAGTAGGTAATTTAAAAATCAAAGTCTATATCTTGTAGCTGATAACCGTATGCGTATTCAAGCAAACGCAAGGTTTCAAAGTATTACACTTGCGTCTGTAAATTACGAATAAAAAAATTATTATAAAGAAGAATATTGAAATTTTATCTCAATTTTTCTAATTTTAGATACATTTGACATAATGTGGCAAAATAAAATTTATTATCAAAAATTATCTAGAAGAGGTTTATAAATTTTTTGATGCATAGAAATAAATTTAGAAAATATGAGAAAATATAAATGATATATTTATATATATATTTTTTTTTTACACAAAACCAGATATGTCTAAATGGAAAATTCTCAAAGTTTTAAATAAAGTTTGTCGACGTAGAAAAATATAAAAGGAAACGAAATACAAGAAATCTGACTTCAAATCAACTTAAAACTTGTATTGAATTGTAGTAAAAGACTACAATATCAATGTGTCTCACAGTTTGCTCTCCGCTGCTTCAAAGAGTATTTGCATTAACAATAAATACTGGCCTTTATCTATCGCACTATAATCATATGTGCATTATCTGTTATGCTTATTCTGCTCGGGGAAAAATATTACGTAACATCTCGATGACAAGAAGCGAAAATTGCTATGTGTATATTAAAAATGCTCGACCGCAGCGCACTATTTTCATGCACAGAGCTCGCGCACTCAAACTATAAATATATCCACATTTTGTCGGACTTCTTGTAACATTACGAAAGGAAGCACGGCTTATGCGAAACGTATAATCGCACAGAACGTTCAGCATCCGACTTAAGATCCATTTGCATAAACACTTGCAGTACGTATATCTTGTTTTAAAATATTACTCCAACTTTGCTCTGGGACACTCTGTATATATTCTTTAGCGCGCGTATCAATCGAATGAAAGTTTTTCAATTTATAAATAACAATAAATACAGTGCAAACATATTAAAAAGGAAATTGAGAAAGAATTAAAATTTTCCAATTTGCAAGAAGATTATTTTCTGATCAATAAATAAGAAAAATGTCGAATTTGTTTGAGTTTTGTTTTTTGATTTTCTAAATTTATGATTTATCGTAGTATTATTTCCGCATGATTTATACTTCTGATTAGAGTTTTGTGCTGGAGTTATCTCTTAATTGGACACGATGACGAATGAGAGATTGAACTTGGACAAACCTTTATGGGATCAAAACACCTTCGTGGGAAGATGGAAATATTTCGCATGGATGACTGACTTCCGCACGTGCGTTAAATCAGAATCGGACTTGCTAGCTGCTAAACAGTTGTGCGAACAATACAGGTGATTAGAAATATACATCACGCGGTTTCCTAAATTTTTTTCTTATTTTAATGTAAATTTAATGTACATGGATCAATTTGAACAATTTTAATACTGTCAATAACATCGAATATTTTTGTAATTATATTTAATATATCAATTTTTGAACTAGAAATATCAAGATTTCTTTTCAATTTATGTTTCCATAAAATTTGTTATTGAGAATAATAATGCAACAATGAGACGCTGTATGCATTCGATTTTGTATTTTCGAATCACTTGAAAATCTTTGCCCTTGTACTTTGTAGAATTGGTAAAGAACCAGCCGATACTACCAGAGAGCAAATCATCTATGCGAAGAAGCTATACGAATCCGCCTTTCATCCCGACACCGGTGATTTGCAGAATGTCTTTGGCAGAATGTCCTTTCAGGTACCAGGAGGAATGGCCATCACCGGCGCTATGCTTCAGTTTTACAGGTATTTTACAAAACTTGATTCTTATTGAAAATTTGATCTCTCCCGTACCACGGTTATTCGAAATCCTTTCATTTGATCATATTCGACATTTTAAAGAAATAAAAAATGTTTTGGTAATCAAGCAAAAGATGTATTAATTTCATTTATTTAATTTCAATTTTAATAAAGTATATTTTTGTTACTCGCGAGCTCTCTCGTGATTTTATTTACGGTCTCAAGGAAATTATTGCAAACTGATCTAGACGTTTCTTCGTTTCTTTTTTTATATACTGTATACTAATTATATTTATTCAATTTAGGACGACTCAAGCGGTAGTTTTTTGGCAATGGATCAATCAGTCCTTCAATGCTCTTGTCAATTACACCAACAGGAATGCTAACAGTCCTATAACGACCAATCAACTAGGTGTAGCTTACGTTAGTGCTACCGTCGCGGCAATGATAACTGCGATAGGATGTAAAACATATTGGCAGAAGCACGCAAGTCCTCTAATGGTTGTAAGTTTGTGAGAGCAATCTCAAAATTATACAAAGTGTCCCAAATTTTATTTCAATAAGCAATGATCCTTCCTTTAATGAAATTTGAAGTAATTTTTATTTTGTAAAATCTAAAAATCTATCATATTGAAGCTTTTCCAGCATATTATATATAATTTAAAATAAAGCATTCGAGACTCTACCGGATGTTGAAAGTCTAGATAACTGAATATAAAAGATAAAAAACATTTCAGAGGTACGTTCCGTTCGCCGCAGTGGCAGCTGCTAACTGCGCTAATATCCCTCTAATGAGACAGAACGAAATTATGAACGGCGTGGATCTTATCGACGACGACGGCAAAAAACTTACAAAGTCGAAGGTATATATTATCTTTCGCTGATGAATAAATTCGCTCAATTTTACACACAATTTTACGCACACGCACATAAAGATTAATTTATATATCTTATCAAATTAAATTTGCAAAACGAGATAATATTAAAATTTGAGAGCATAATTGTCATCAAATCTTTATTAAACTCTACACTAAATATATTAAAATGTTTTAATAAACTTTATTAAACAATTTCAGCTCGCGGCTATAAAAGGCATCAGTCAAGTCGTCATTTCGAGAATCGTCATGTGCGCACCCGGCATGCGTATGTATTAAACAATCGATCAAACATCTTAATTTAAATTATTAAAATTTTCTACAAATTTATTCGCAACGTTACATAATAATACATTTTATTAATTATATAATTAATTTCTATAGTTATTCTACCGCCCATTATGGAAAGATTGGAGAAATACGCTTGGATGCAGAGAATCAAGCCACTCCACGCGCCAATACAAATTATGATGTGCGGAATTTCGTGAGTACCCTTTCTTATCTTATTTTTGTTTATTTGATCATAGTCATTAAATTATTATATCTATATATGAATTTTGTGTTAAACAGGCTGACGTTTATGGTGCCGACGGCGTGTGCGCTATTTCCACAAAATTGGTAAATAATGTCTCTATATTTGAAAATTCTACTTATATTTTATTTTTATTTTATCATGCGATGCGTTTTGTAGCTCCATCAAGGCGACTACCTTGCAGCGTTGGGAGCCGGAAAACTATGAATTATTGAAGAAAAACTGCGAAGACGGCAAACTGCCGACATATTTATATTTTAACAAAGGGTTATAATGTTATGAAAAGTTCTAGTTTTATGAAACTCGAAATGAAGTATATAAGTGTTATTCCATTCTTTATAAAAATATTGTTTCAAATGACACAGTGATGGATTCTTCTGCTGGCACAGAGATAAAATTAGTATTGAGATTAATATTGACTGTTATTATGTTGGAATTAATTATTATAATAGGAATTTTTTAAATTTGCTATTAAAAATTTATGCACAGCTCTTATAATTTAAAGTTTTAAATTTTGAACGTCTCGCACTAATATCAATAATGATATTTAAATTGGATATTTAAAATTTAGTCAATTTTAAATTAGGATTTTAGTCGTAATACTCACGAGACGTAATACTCACAGGGTGATAAAATATAATTCCGTCGGCACGCGCTGAAATATCTTACAATAAGAGAAAGTCGAGAGCCGCGATGCAATAGAAACAATAGTAAAGGATGAAACTTGATAATATAAATTGATGTTTTACCGACATATAATTAAATTGTAACAATAATTTTATTTTAATAAGTGCTTAATTGTTCCTCTTAGGCATCTTAACGTTAATTATAAGTTCCGCATGCTTTAAATGTAACGTTACTCAAGCACTGTATTACTTAATATTATTATTAAATTTCAAGAGAGGAGTGTTGAAAGTAAAATGCTGCCATATATAGTGATATAAAAAGAAACTTTGCTAAATATATAATATATTAGTAAAAGATATAATATCGTGATAATTGTATCAAAAAATAATAATCGATAATTGCATATTATTTTACTTCTACGTAGCTTTAACTATTGTTATAATTTTGAGAGTTCAAAAACTTGACGAGATCGAACAAAAACTCTAATAATATGTTTATATTTATACAGTACAAAACAAAATATAAATTTATTTTTATTTATACTGACTACAATCCTTTGTTATAATAAAGTTTATCTGGATATTTGCGCTGGCCTATTTTCTCTCGAAATACTTCATATTCCTCTGGATATATTTTTAACAGTTCCGGCTTCATCGAGCTTAATAAGAAAAATATATTTTCCTTATATTAAAAAAAAAATCTCTTAAAAAAAATATTCAGAATTAATTAAAATCCTTACTTTTTTTGCGGAAAAATGGCGAGCGCCGAAGGAATCATGACTAGTAAGCTAAGGGAAAAAAAGGATTTATTAATATATTTGCATTGATATCGTAGATATTTTATTAACATTTGCGTTACGTTCGTGCGGATTTACGCAACATTGTCAATTCACGCAAACGCGCTGAGAATTACCAGAGCGTGCATAGGCCAATTTCGACGGGAAATGTGATCCACGGACGAAGTTGGTAGAAACAATACGATTGCATTCGCTGCGTGATGACCGGGATCATCAGCATTCCGGGCGCAGCCATTATTATTCTCGTGAAGATGCACTCGGAGATACCCTTGACGGCGGCTACTTGCGACTTCATGACGTACACCTCGTCACCATTCCTGGAGAATATGGGAATACCCCGTGCGATCTCTCGCTGCCGCATGATGGGAAGATTTACCACGTTGCCAGCAGCCACCGCGCAAAACGGAACAAATCTCTGCGACGAGGACAATCTCTTGAATCCTTCATCGATTCCTCTTTACAATTAATTTTCCGATATTTAAAAATAAAGAGAAATCCAAATCCACTTAACAAAACGACAATTACAATAGTAAAACTCGAAAATTTCAAGATCACGAATTATATTATTATAGATATAGATATAGAATTATATTAGATTTTTACGATTTTATACAATTTTGTTAATTATCATTTTAAACAGAAGATTGAGGGAAGATTAAATATTTTTTGAAATTGTTGTATGAATGAAATAGGAAAATCGGAAAAGACTGGAGAATACAAAATTGATGAAATGTAGAAAAAATGAGTTAACTGCAAGGAGAGTTCCTCTGCCGGAGAACAGCTTCCTGAAGCCCAAAGCGGCCGCGCAACTCGCCGCGGTGGCGAGCACGAACGCCTGCCGGATAACATCGGTGTCCTCCGCTTCGTCACTCAGCGCATTTCGATTGGTGTAATTAACGAACGCGTTGAAGCCCTGATTAACCAGCTGGCAGGCTATCACGCCGAAGGCGGATCTGACGGAAATATCGTGCACGATAGAAATAGAATCGAGCGGGAATTGATCGAACGGGAAATTCGTGCGCGTGGGACGCGACGGTTATTTATTATTTGTATAGAAAGTTAACTTGTAGAAGGTCAGCATGGCGGCGGTGAGGGCGACGGAACCAGGTAGCTGGAAGGACATTCTCCCTATGACGTGCATCAGCTCGCCGTTATCGGGATGGAAGGCGCTGTCCCTGAGCTTCTTCGCGTAGATTAGGTCCTTTCTCCGCAGACATTCCGGCTCCTTTCCGGCTCTGAATAACAAATAATAATGTGTTAACTTCTTAAACTTGAATTATTTTTAATAAATTATTATAATTATATGTATACATATATTTACATAATTATAATTATTATATAATAATATTAATTATATTAATATTATATAATTATAATATTGATTATATTGCATTTGTTATATAAATGTAATATTAATTATGTATTAATTTTGTAATAATGATTTGAAAAACTTGTGTTAAACTTGATTTCTTCAAATTAAAATGCTAACAAATTGACTTGTAAAGAGTTTAGTGAAAAGATTAATTCAGAAAAAGAAGGAGAGAGAGAGAGAGAGGGGAAATTATTATTACAACTTACTTATAGTCCTCGCAGAGCTTTTTCGCTTCCCACAATTTGTTCTCAGGCACGAGTATCGTGCGGCAATCAGTGATGAAGGCGTAATGCATCCATCTTCCGAAATACGTGTCCTGGCTCCAAAGTGGTTTATCAATGTCAATCCTGTCTTCGGATTTACTTGCAAGATCACCCCTCTTTTCCTTCATCGTCACTCACCCAACTAATCGCGTCTCTTTCATTATTCAACAATTCGAATTTGCAATTAAAAATATTATTACAAGCAAAAATATACATACGCAGAAATGACAGCCAAGATATAATAAGATTAGACTTTGTTAAATAAATTTTCGAAATAGCTATGTTGACAGCTTTAGACAGATTGAAGATAAAAGATGTGTAATGATAATTTCGATACGATTTTCAGCATTCTTTCTCCCATAACGTTTATTTACTGTATTTAATGTAAATTACACACTGTCACAATGGTATTTCATAGTACATCGTGAACTTATAATGAAATCCTTCACATAGAGAGAGATAGAATAGAGCTATGTGTTTTCAATATCCCATGTGATAGAAAGAAAAAGAAATAAGGCTGCTGGTTTCGTTCTTTTACTACTCGTTGCTCTGACAACCACTTGTACATATTTTCAGGACATATGATAATGTATATCAAATGTAAAAAAAATATTTTTCCCAAATTAATTATAAAAACCTTCAGATATTGAAATCTAAGAAATTATTCAGAGCTCCGAAAATTTCTTGTAGCTACGCCGTTTCTGTTCGCGCACATAATAAAACTGTATCACTATATGTTTTATTTCTCTTATATAATTGCATACAGTATATACGAAAGATAATAAAGAAAAAATAATTAGAAAAAAAACTTTGCATTGTGTTTTTTACAAAAAAAAAATGAAATAGCGATTAAATCAGATACTATTCTGTATGTATACATACAATTGTACATAATCATAATTGTACATGACTTTTATTACATTTATATATGTATAAATACACTTCTCTTATATTTCAAATTTCTTTTTCTTTTTTGTAAAACAATACGATACTACAATACGATAATACAAAATTATTCTTTTAATTATTTTTCTTGTATATATGAATAGAGATTATGCAAAAAAAGAAATATATATAAATATATATGTATTTCATATGAGCAATTTTTTCCCAGGAATAAAAGTAATACAAGTAATAAAAATATAAATATAAATGCGGAAACAGATACATGATCATCCCGAAACGTCGCCAGACTTTTATCGACAACAAAATATTTTGAAAATATTAATACGAAATAAATTGTATTTTTGTCCAAGCTCTCTCCAAAAATAAAAAAAACACTAATTGTCAGTCGTACATTTGATAAGTGTTGTTAACAATTCCAATTTTTCGAAAGCTTTAGACAATAAATACGTGACAAAATGTTACATTCTAAAAATTTTTCTTTTAATTTACATTGTCTTACTTATATTTGATTACTTATTAATAAGTTTAATATGTGGTCTATGATCTATACATTTAATCTATATATAGAACAATATAACGAGTTACATACGGATTAAAAAAATTTTTAAGTAGCCGTAAATAAATCTTGATTTAATATTTTTACACGCAAAACGAAGTTTCGAATATTTATCGAATGTAACAATATTCAATAATATTTTTGTTAATATTTTGTCTTAAATTGTAAACATTCGTTAATTCGAATTATTTGATATAATAATAATAATAATTAATCGCATTGACAATAGTCAAGCGATTGATTGCAAAAATAAATAAAGATAACGAATTAAAAGCTTTTGATATGGCTTATTATTTCTTTGCTCGTATTCAATTTCTTAGCGCATCATTGGTACACTTTTTACCTTTCACCAACTGATTTGAGTGATCACACCAAGATTAAGCTATCTACATTCATATTCGAAAGGATTTAAACAATTTCTATACAATTAGTAAGTTAAGTTTGAATCTTTATGCATGAGATAAAGTTCGGAGCGATATTATAACGTTTTTAACGATTTATTCGATATTATAACGTTCTTAACGAGAGAATAGAGATGAAAAGGATTCAAACAAAATCGGATGGTATTCGAAAACACGAAAAGGACGAAAGGCGATTGATTATCTCGGCAGCGGCATTCGAATCTGCGAGGTTTACTTTATTTGTTCATCAATTTATGATAGATATTTATTCCAAAAATCGGTATCCTCGGAATTCATTTGAATAAGATTGCTCGAAATGACAGATGCCACTCACAGCTTTTATACACATCTCGGTAAATACTAATTAAACATGACATTACAATATTATAATTTCACATTTAATAATTAGTGTAATATAATATATGTTGCATTCGACAGTTACATTGTTGCGTAAGAAATTATAATTTGATATATTGATATAATGTTACTGTTATAGTTGGTGTATGCTGGGATAAGTTTAAATCTCGTGTTTTAAGTTGCAATGAAAATGTAAATAAATATAATAAACGCGCGGACAGAAACCGACTCGAAGTGCGTCCCTTTTATCAAAACACTTCCCCATTTCAGCGAAACATTGAGATAATATGTGTAAAAGTCCTTAGGAACTCATCGAAATTCGTAATCGTTCGATTGAATCGTCGATCACGACAATAAATCATATGCATACTGTGTTTAACGTCGTCGATCTGTGCTAATTTGACAAATAACGTCACCGGTAGCGAAATGGAGCTCTTAAATGAATTGGGTGTGATTCTTATTTTGGTAACCGTCGTAACCATTCTCCTGCTGGTTTTCTGCTGCAAATTAAAATAAGAGTTGCGAAAATCTTGAAGGAAATACTGGATTTCTGTTTTAAATTAGACTTATCTTCAAGAATGACGTATATTAAAAAATATTTGGAAAAACTTTTGAACAATTGTAAGTAAATCTCAATATTTCAACTGATACTTTCGTGAAATGAAGTGTGCATTCAAATTGCGTTCAATAATTTTGTAGTGAGAAAAGAAAAATTAAATTTAAAAAATTAAGATAAAGACGAGATAAATTCAAATTGCTAATTGTAATTGTAGCGGCTAGTCGATAGAAATGTGATTCTTTATTTCGACAACAACCATTTCCGTTGCACGATTTACTTAATTTATATTGCAATTTGTTACAGTTCTGCCTTTTAACTCGACTAGAAACTCTGCTCTTCAAATTTATTTAGACAGAGTTGCTCGAAACAACAGTTCGCGCATGTGAGAATTAGTATTTTGCGTTCGATTTCTCGAAAGAGAAACGAAGTTATAAATACAACACGGAACACGATTATTTTGAAAAATCATGAAATGAATATGATCAGGAGAAAATGGACACGAGTGAAGGAGCCTGGCCGACTTTTTAGATTTTTTTCAGAGAGAGGAAATTACGAAAAATTCATAAAAACTTTTTTTAAATGAAAAGAGTTAAATCTGATATAATTGAAATAATAATGTATATCTTTTTAATAGATTTTAAGATGTAGACTACCAATAAAAGGATATCTCTTTTTTTATCATGATTTTTTCTGATTTAAGGTATTATTAAACATATTTATACATTGAAGTGGTTTTTACTTGTCGAGCCCAAATAATATTTGAATTTGAGGAACAAACATGATTGCTAGGCATTGTAATAAAATTAGAGATTGTTGATTTAATACTGTATTAAAATTATAAGGCTTTTATAACATTTACTAAAATATTGGTAGGGAAAAGAGCCTAAGAAATGTTTGTAGAGGGATCCACAATTCTCATTGATGTGATTGATAAATGTCCTTGTTGCTGATCTCGGAGAAAATATTAATCTTCGAAGATTACTTTTCGAGAATCGCACGATCTTGCCGATTAGAGTAATATCGCGAGCAAAGAGTATCTATTGATAGTGTAAAATGTGTGACGATTTATATTTAGTGATATTATTAACACTCTTAATATCGGGCGAAATAATCTATTCTTATTAACATTTTGCGAAATAATGGTTATTATCGCGAAATAATACGTGCAATATTATTACTTATATTTGTCTTATACATTTTCATGTTAGTTCTTTTTTCTTTGTCGATGATCTCTTGTGACACAATTGAAGATTTTCTTCAAAACATGATTGCTGCATGGATTGCTCAGAAGAAGATTGATAAATTCATAAATGTAAGTAATTTTAAATTGGTATCTTTATGCATGAAATAAAATTCGGAATACGCATTATATTGTATTTCGTGACTTCACGGTGAGGAAATTAAGATAAATTAAAGATGAGATAAATTAAATTTTTTTCTTTGCTCGTGGATACAGAAAATGGTGATAAATTAATTGAGAGGAATATGACTGTTCGTTTTGGCATCGTTCGCCTTACTGCATAGATGATTTTATTTACACCAATTCGCTACAATTCTTTTCTTCGAAATCAGTAGAATCTCTTTATAAAGTGGCTTCGAAAGAGTAAGTTGCTATCCTCAGACGAATTCGAAGTTAGTTTCATTCGGTTTTCCTTCATCAAAAGAGTAAAAAGTAAGTTTTTCATTTTCAACTTTACAATTAAATACTGGAGGTTTAAATTTTTTACACAAAATTAAATTTCTATTAAACTAAAGCTCATCTAAAATTACTTAAAAAAATGGAGCTTTTTTTTATTTATTTACAGCCTAATTTGTCGGAAAATGTTCTCTATTAAATACCTAATACCTAAATCTAACTTTTTTTTTTTAAGAGAAGCAGTCAATTTCAAACTCGTCGAAGAATACATTATAACGATTCTCGTGTTTTCCGAATAACTTTCTATTCACCTTGTTCCGTTTTCCTTATTGCTCGAAGATAACGGCAGTTGCGAAACACATTGAGATGTTTATGAAATTCGATTTGAATATATCCATTAGATGTACTTCGAGATTTGGATAGAATAACATTGTCGTTCCCATGTATACTTGGTCAATTGCGAAAAGAGAAGATCGAAAGTCAAGATGATGGCGCGAACTCGAAACAGCACATTGAAAAAGTTATACAAAATCAGAGCTAATAACGGCTTCCTAACTAAGTCGGTACTCGACGGACAGTATCTAAGAGGTAGTAGCAGCGATGCTTTCTTTATGTGGTCAACGTTGTTCCTCAGTTTCTTCTTCTCCTTCTTCTTCCCTAATCAATTCTTCCGTCCGCCACGTCTCTTCATCGAGGACGTACACTGAGGGCAGTACCACTTTCCCTTGGGTGGCGCGGTGATGCCCACGCATGGATAATGGAACCATTCAAAGGGGCACTAAAAGCAATCGTTATACACCTATCCGCTTGTAATTTACTTTGAAGAGGTTTGCGAGTCTTACGTCTGAATTGTCACAAGCAACCATGTCGCCGTACGACACTTGATTGCATATGCAATAGCGCGGCTCGTTCGGATCATACGTCCAATCTGGATTGTCCGCGTCCACTACTTGCGTGGTTGTGGTAACCACCGGTGGTGACACGGGCTGTTGCACTGTAGCTGCGATCACGCTCGAACTCGGCACGGTAGCTGTTACTTTTCTAGAATTCGTAATAGCAAGATGTCATTTAAGCAATTATCATCGGGACAAATCTCCCACAAACGAAAACAAAAAATTTTAAAACACTCCTAATTTAACAAAGATTTCAAATCCAATATTTATATGACTACCTAACTGTATAATCTTTTAATTAAAAATATCCATTTTAGAAGTATGTGATTCAATGTAACAGATTTGTAATTTTATTGATACTTTTGTCATATTCATAAAAAGAATCAATAAAAGGCAAGTCAATATGCTATTTTCTTACACATCACACGTACTTTTTATGCTTTTTCGTGGTCTCCTGTATGGCGGCGATAGCAGTTTGCGCCGCGCCGGCAAGTTCTCTACTAAATTCCGCGGCGTGTACGCCTCCAGTATTAATGGCCTCATAGCTCGCCTTCAAACTAGCCGAGCGTCTGCCTTGTTGCATTGATTGCGTGGCCGCAATTGCCTGTGAGGCAGCTGCTGCGATGGCATTACCGCCAGCGCCGATATGGCCGAGATTATAGCATACTGATCCCACAGAATTAGCAATCGCTGCCGGCGCCGGCGCGACACTACTCGCCGCGATAATAGGCGCGGAATTCGCTGACACCGGTCGTGACTCTGGCAAACTCGTCGCTGCCGGTAACTTCTCAATTGCTATCCTCTTCTCGACCGACGTGGAAGATGCCGTCGAATCCCGTCGCTTCTCCGATCGAGCTGAAATTTACGTGAAATTTGGAGATTACACTCATCTAGAGATTGTTATATATTACAATTTTATCCTTTATTTATCTAAAACAAGTTTCGAAATAGTGTTTAATAAATTTTACAGATTATTCTAGAGTGTCTTGATAACGTTATTTGTGTAAATTAAACATGTAATATATCTTTAATTAATAATGCATTTTTCGTCTTTAAAAGCTGAAAGCCGTTTGAATTAAATTTAAATTTGAATTTAAGATTCGCCATATTAGATATGTTATATACTTACAATGGCTGTGATTATCCCGCGTTCTACTCGGCGTAAAACTATAACGATTTTCTTTTTGGCTGCTATTTGTAGGTGGCTGATCCAACTCCAGGGATCTCTTCTCCAAGATCTCAGTGATGCCCTTATTGTCCGCCTCTAATTCCATCTTGAATTTGTGCAGCTCCTGGTCGAGCCTTCTCAGGTACCTGTCTACCAAGTCATACATCTGATTGGCTAGGTGCACCTTCTCGTCCGCATCTTCTAAGGTCTTATAATATTCTTTCCTGATAGCTTCGTATTCCGCCTCCTTTTCACTAAGCTTCATCTTCTTGGCATTGCAGAAGAATGTCTTCACTTTCTTCTCCAGACTATCCATGGAATCTGCAGAGTTGACCGTAGTTTTACATTAATTATAGCTAATATTTAACTATCGTATCAAACGATACGTACTCTGTACACCTAGATCCATCTCCCTCATCTCGGTAAATCGATCCCTTAGCTCTTGTGGAAGATGCTCGATCACTGAAACCATGAGACAAACATCAGCAAAGACATTAACTTTTGATTAATTTTTATTTTTCAACTTTTATTTATATATAATTATGCCTGAATTAGTTTCTTACATATTATTTTTGTGAATTATTCATATAATTCACGTGTCTAATAATCTTCGTAACTAATATAACGAGTCCTTTGATTACTTTATATTAAACTACTCATTTCATTTACTTTATTTGCAAACATTAAGTACACAGTTAAATCAGTACTCCTCAGCAGTGTGTGTGTAATATTTTATTATTATTATTATTCATTTCCATATCATAGACAAAAAAAATAAATTGTTTTCTACAACATTCGAATTGTTTGGAGGAGGGATCTTTAATGAGCTTTTAATTAATTCTGGAAAGACATGAAGACAATGAAATTGAACGTCGAGCAGCGGCCCGTGACACGTAATCAATCATCCTCGACAACGTGCGTCCCGCTGCGCCGAGCAACGAAACGCCGCGCCTAACCTCTCGACGCGAGATCGAGCGCGACCTGTCCGTCGTGTGTCCGACGAGGATTCCCGTGGATTCCGCGGACAGGTCGCGGCCGGCGCGCAAAAGGAGGCGCGGAACGTAAACAAAAATGGCTGCATTCGCCGCGGGCCCGCGCGGACTCGTCGGGCCGCGCGCCGTTCTAGGTTAGCCTGCGCGCCCACGAGTGGAGGTTAGGATCACGCGGGCGAGCTGTGCGCGCCGCTTCTCGTACGCACTTTCGACGTAATCCTCGAGGTAGAGCATCTTCCCGCGCCGCCGATCGCCCGCGATTCGTGCACTTGACTAGGAACCGCCGGGTGGCCGCGCAGACGAACGCGGGATGGATCTCGTGCAGGGAAGCGTGGACGTCCGACCACCGAGAGCGTGCTCGCGTGCGTCGTCCAACCGTCCACCGCGGTCGCGTTTTCAGGGCGCTTTCGGCGCACCCTCGGCGCCCGCGGGCCCGTCGGCCGAGCCGTCCGGCTGGGATTTCCGGAGACGCGTGCGACCGTCGCTACGACGAGCTCGGTGCCAGCGCCGTTTCGGACGAGGCGGTTTTGCTTTGGGATTATTTCGGAGCATCGTCGCGTACCTCGCCATGTTGCGCGAGGCACGCCAGGGACGTAGCTCGCGGTGCCCGGTGCCCGGTGCCCGCGTGAGGGGCGGTTACATCCCCGCGATTAAATGCTGCAGTTCTGAGCAAATTGTAAAGTCGTAGCTTACGAAGCGATCGTAAAAACCTGAGCATTGAGTATGACATAGAATTGAACATCTTTCGTAAGATTCATAAGTTCTTACGAGTTTTACGATTTTGTTTAGAATTGCAGCATTAATCTGATCGCGTGCGAAATCGCGCGGGAAAAAAGATAGAAAACGAGACTTTTTCTTTTATTCCACGCGATTAATTTTTTCACTTTGCACATTTAATTCTCTCTTGAATCGATCCTCGGAGAGGATAACATTTATTTCAGAAGTCGTCGACATTCGAATCAATTTTTTCAAATTTTCTTTCAATTAAATTTTGAAAAGATCCGTTCTGCATTAAAAAAAATATGCTATTTTCTTTTTTAGATACGATGATACGACGAAGTCCTACTCGGATAGAAATGCGTCTGGACGACCTGCAGGTGTACGAGGAAATAAGAAAAGCGCACGAGTCTAAGAAGGATCCTGACAGGAAGGCATCGTCATCCATGAATCCACCCGCATGGGGCAGCAAGATCCCTCAGAGCGAGATTCAGGAGCGCATCGGTTACGTGCCGCAACATCCATCCGCGCACAATCGAGCCGCAACGTAGCAGCAGATTCAGGAATTGTCCCAGGAATAACCAACAGCCAGTTTATATACCCAATATAATTTTGATTTTAAACTGTTCAGTATATTTTAGACAAATACAATTTATATACAATGTATTTGTACACATTGCTATCATTTCTTTTTATCTAAGTGTATTCTCCGTAATTAATCACTGGTTATGATCAAGAAATTATTCTAAGAACAGTTTTTGCAATATGACGTTTTTATTTACAAAATGTAATCACTAAGTAAATATAATCATGAAATATACAAAATTAATGAACGATATCTATGTTTTTCTTCTTCTCTTTCATCTTCATCGGCATAGGCCCTGGCATCTTGAAAATTATAATCTTTGATTCAAACATGTTACTTTCTATCCAACATTTTTTCTTCTCTACGCAAGAAAATAATTTTCTTAGAATAAAATTAAATAATTTCAATTCTTGAAATAACAATTATAGTATTGAAAATATTGAAATACGACTATGATATTGTTGAAATTTAAGATTTTTAAATTCTTCTAAAAAGATTATAAATTGTTGCGTATATATGAAACAATGAACGTGTTCATACGAGTATATATACAATCTCAAATAAGAAAAATATTAAATACTTTCTTGATTAAACTGTGTAAAATCTTAAAATACATCTTCAAGTAAATTTTCTTTGTTTGATGCGATATAATCTCATTATAAGATTTCCATTTTGAAACTAAAGATACTGTCAAAATAAGAATATTCTTTTTTCTGTGCAGAAGAAATGTGATATTGCAAATAAAGCATTAAGTATTTTTGTATCAAATATTGTATGAAAATTAATTAAACGTTTCTTATGTTGCATTTTCCCCTTACCCTTAAGGGAAAAAAAATTTTCGACTTTACTAATTTTAATGCAACTTTTAGTTTAGCAGTACGGATGGTAGCGGCTGAAACCCGAGCACATCTGCTAACAACCGTTCAATCGCCCATGCGTCGCAATGAGCAAGCAATTCAAATAATATTCACCGTTTATGGCCATATTGGTCTCAATATATGAGGAACCAGGAGCCGTCATTAAAGAAGAAGAAGAAAAAATCGCACATGCGCCAATGATCGACCACTTTAGCAGAGACTTGAATCATTTTTAAATATCTTTAAGTATTGTCTTATATCATATTTAAAAGTATTTAAAAAAATATATCGAATATTCTAGCTACGTAATGGCAAGTCTTGCTCGGTATTTGACAATGTGATAAAATATGTGGGATTATCGTTTTTCTGCAGTTTCATTTAAAACTAAATAATTTTTTTGTACAATAATATATTGAAGTCTAATACTTTTTTTAATAACTAAACGATATAGATGTATTATAACGGTACGCACAGTATTTAAAAATATTGCATTTATATTTCATTAAAAATCAATATTTAAAAGTTAGTGCAATTAGCCCTGGTCTCCCCTACTATTGTATTAGCAACAAAAATTGACATCTCGTTCGTGTACTTCGGAAGGCAACCATGGTTTATAAACATGTCCATCGGCTTCTTTACTAAGCATATATGTGAAGAAAGTTCTCTTGAACGACATGGAAGGGAATTTTCCATATTCCATGGTATTCCACATCATGCGGGCATAAGAAAGGCGAGATTTGCATACTTCACTATGGAATGTCTCTCTGATCTTTTCAATCTGTTTGAAACGCAGATTAATAATTTTTTAAATTAAAAATAATTCAGTTCATAATTTAAAATTTTAAGAAATTGATGTCGAAATCTAGAACAATTATTAAAAATAGAGAAGAATTGAAATTTAAGATTTGCAGATAACGGTAGAACGATAATTGACAGTCAACCTTTCTCTTTATCTTATCAGCTTGATCATAAGTTAACTTCTTTAGTTGATGCTTCGTCATGTGCAATGATGGTTTCTCGATTTCCGATTTTTGCACATCTATTAATTGCCAAATGGAACGAGTCGCTCGCATCAAATTTTCTAAGAAAACAGAAAAAGAAAAGAAATAAAGAAAAAATTGTAGGAATTAAGAATAAAAAAATTACATCTCAATTCGTTGCCAGCAAAAGTACATACTTTTATCCGTTTCCGAGAAGACAATACCCTCCCTATACATAATCCAATCCTGAAGCTGCGGCATTAGATAACATTGTGGTAATTTGGCGAATATATAACCATCTGCAGCCATTTTCTTTAATTCGACCTGAGATTTTATATGTACATATTTTAGAGATTCTACACACATAATCTGATAATGTTGATATCATGTTTATAGATAAAAGATGATATTGACATATTTTGAAATTATTAGATTAAAAAGAACTATAAAAATACCTTCATTATCGCTATAATATCAGATTTGTTATTTAAAAACTTTTTATCGCCACCACCGTTTATTCGATGATTGCCATAATCAATCTTTTTTCCTATGTTATCGGTTACTTGTCTGTATGACATATTTTGATGGTCGATTTCGTCAATAACTCCTTCGGAATATCTATTCTTTTTACGAATTACTTTATCAGTAATTTCTTTATGTGACGTGTCTCTCTGATATTCTATTTTACTCCTAGTCCTCTTGCTTAATGATTCCCGGATAGCCAAACCTGTCGAGAATAAATTCTGAAAGTGTTTACTGCAAATTTGATAGAATATCAATAGAAATATAAAAGAATTTGCTAACAGAATGTAAGAATGATAGCTTGAGTGCAAAACTGAACAAAATTAGATGTTTCGTAAAAATTTAAATAATGTATTTTATTTAAATGTTTACAAATTCTGCTCAATTTGCTGTCAGATTATATCGACAGGGTGCGCCAGCAAAACGCGACGTCAATGCGATATTACAGAAGATATCGGATCTGTTGCGATATCTGGACAAATCTGCTACTAATCTATTGTCATTTTGTGAGCGATTTGCTTACCGGGTTGTAATCTCATTATCGTTTTGGACGGTTCCTTCTTTACACTTGTATGACTCTCTTTCTTGAGTTTTTTGATCAATTTCTGCTCGTCGAATGCTTTTCGATCATTGTGAGTCGTCGAAGAAGACGTATCTTGCTCGTTCTTATCTCCATAAATCAACTTAAACGCTTCATCTCTAGCCTTCTTTCTACGTTCCATCTCTTCTTTTAAGATAGCGACTTTCGTGGGCAACGGACCTGGTGGAATATTCATTGGCGACCAATGTCGATGCGGAGCAGTAGTTCGTAAAATGTCTTCCTTGCTAGATAAGGGTGTTTGGAACGGTGTGGACATTTTCAACCCATCGACTATTTTCTGAGGTGGTGACATAGAAATATCTTCTGCCACGCCTGATATGCAATACTTGATGTCGTCTTTTTCATTTTGCAGCGGGATTTTCTTCACGTCTGATATAATAAACTTTTTGTCCTCTATCATCGGTCTTGAAAGATCGACAATGTGCATGAAAGATTGTTTCTTCAAAGCTTTCAGTTTTTGTTGGCGTGTCTTCCATTTGGTTTTCTCTTCGTTTCGTTCAACAATCTTTCTTTCGTATTTACATTCGCACACGGGTTTTACTACCTTCAATCTGCGAGGTCTATAATAAGCCATATGATGTTATACAATATAAATAGCTTGTTATTATTATCGTTATTAATAATCTTTGAACAATATATTGAAAATTAAATACTGGAATATTAAATCCAAGAAGTAGCTTATTAAAACAAATTTACTAATTATTAAACATTTAATTAAACATTTAATACTACTGGAAGCATAAATGAGATTGATATAATAAAAACATAATTAATTATTAAATACGATTTCGTTTGACTAATCTTTTTTTTTATTAACCTGGCACTACGAGCAAATTTCTTGCAAGATGTCCAACAAGGAGCATTACTATCCTGCTGCGTAAAATAATCGATCAATGCTGCATCCTTCAACGCTATCTTCCATCTTTCCTCCGGTGATTTGGACTCTATTAATTCTTTTCGAGCCTTTTCAAGGTTCCTTTTCTGATCGACAAGACTTTCTTCTATGACGACGTTGTTACAATTGCAGGATTTTGGTTTTTTCCGAATCTTCTCTACCAAACTTTTGGGTCCGGAATACGTTTCTATCAGTTTTAATTCTTTATCCGTAGCTTCGCTAACACACATGTCGTACGGTGATTCGAGAAGATCATATTCTGGGATGTATTCGTCACTTCTTCGGGGACTAATGGGTGGCGTGACATAAAGAACACCGTCAATGATCCTGTTCTCCTCCTCCAATCTGATTCTTTTAGCTCTTCTCCCACCTGTTTTCTTCTCCACTAAACCACCTACATTATGCGTAAGAATCTTTTTCTTGTTTCTGTTTTCTCTACATTGGCACGGTCGTCCTCCAGGATGAACCGCCATCGTCTCCAGAGGATAATCCGGTTCGCAGAGATAGGTCAGAGTCTTCTTCGCCGGAAGCTCTTGCTCCGATTTCGTTCTCCAACCGCAAGGTCCCTTTTTGATCCTACGACTCTCTTCTTCTTCATCATCGACAATTGAAAAATTGACTGTTTCTTCGACTTTCTCTTCTGGAATAATTGTCGGCAATTCTCCTGGGAGAATTGCCGGTTGGATGTCACCTAAAATCCCCTCGAAAGTCTTAAACATATTTTTTAATTTTGCCATTTCTCTCTTACGATTATTAATTTCCTTAGCTTCATTTATTACATTTTTCTTTTTCTTCACGGGGCTAAGTTTGGTCAGCTTATTAATTTTGTTGGATTGCTTAGTTGGATTGTTAGGTAATAATGATTTTGTTTGTTGCTTCGTTGCCGTTTTGAATATTGTCTTCGATTCAGCAGTTGTATCCAACAATTTTGTAACTCTTTTATTAGTTATAATCTTCTTTAAAGACATCGGTTCTTTTTTCTTTCCTTTGAGATTTTGTATTTCTCTTTTTTCTTTGTTTATTTCTTTTTGAATTTTCTTAGATTTTAAGGAGATTTTATAAGTCTTTTTATTATTCTCTTTATTTAAAACATTATTCTTAATTTTTTTCATTTCCTTCGAGAAAGAGATGTCATTTTGTCTTTTTAATGGCAAAGAAGTAGTGGGCCATGCTGGAGGTGTCAACTTCAAAGTTGCTTCATAATCTGATTTCGTTATTTTCGCGGGCGCAGTTCGCAATATGTTCCAAGGATCGTCGTAAGCAGGATAATCAGGGTCAGGAATGAATTTCTTTTTTCTTTCCGTAATATCCTTTTTTAAAGCTTGATTCTCTTTTTTAATTGTTTCAATAGGTGCAATCTTTTCTTTCACTTTTTCTTCTTCTTCACGTTTTTCTAGTTTCCTGCTCTCCATCCTCATTATTTCCTTCATCAACGGATTATGCCTGCAGAATTTGTCTCCAGGATATGTCTTGCAAGAACATGCACCTGACTCTTCTGGTCTGTACTCCTTTCCGGGACATAATCCTTCTTCCTTCGTCCAAGGAATATCTTCCTTGCTTGTAAATAGACTTATGTCCTTAGCATTCATTTGCTGAATGGCACACGAACAAGGTGGAACGTTTTTGACAAGGATCTCCTGAGGTACCGAAGGTTCAGGCATTCGTGATACATGTATTTTGTCCTCTTGAATACCCGATATATGATAATGAGTTTGCCCAGTCTCTTTGGAAACACCACTGATAATAATATTTGTCTCATTCTTTGAAGCAGTTTGGTTAATCGATGATTCTGTTGGATTCTGTCCTGAGGATTGCATTGCCATCGGATCTGCGATATGTCTATTGCAAACAAGAGATCCTTGTATTTTATTTTATTAAATTATTCAATATTTCTAACTTTAATTTTTTAAGTTTTATAACTTTAACTTTTAGAAAGATAAAATTATAAGATTAGAAAACATTAAATCTTAAACTAAAAATGATAAAATCCGAGACCGAGAATTTTAAAGAATTCAAAACTCGAGAATTAAAATCTAAGGGTGTCAACATTCAAAAGTATAAATATCCATACCTTCAAGAATTTCAAAATTAATATTAAAATAATTATAATCTATTCAACTGTCGTGAAAATTGTACCGTTATAGATTACATAGTTTAAACATCTAATTAAGTTATCTAATTTAAAACACATTATAATAATCTCTCACGTATTTTTCTCTTCATTATGCACTGCATTAATTAATGTCTTGTCAATCTTGCTTTGTTGCAATTTTTCTTCAAATTTTTTGGTTTGTCGACACGAGCAACAATTATCGCAAACGAGGCCAGGAAATGCTGATTTTATGGCCTGTACATTTGTTATCAACTCATCAGTTTCTTCCTCTAACTGTCTATAGTCTTTATCAGTGTTTTGCAACCATTCTTGCCAATTTATTGATAAATTTTCCCTGCCACTAGGAAAAACTTTTTTGGATCGATCGCCGAGATTTAGCACTTCAAAGAATTTCTCATCGCTGTTGCTAGGTGTCACATTAGCCACGCCTGTGATCTCATAAGTTAAAGGATAATCGTGTGAATTCTTGGTGGATACGCCTGCTATCATGTAATGAGCATCCTTCTTTACCAACCAGGACTTTTCGCTCGCTCCTGGTGGTTTCGGCGGGCCTAATAATATTTGAAAGAAATAACGAGGTTTAGTATAATTTAAAATTTTTAATATTTATAGATATTACTATACGTATTAGTTAGGTCTTATATGAATTTTCTATTTTTCATTACACAAAACCATAAATTGCAATCATTTTACCGTAAATTTTATATTCCATAATTCCTGGTTTCTTAGTAAGACTTTTAATTATAGAATCAATTTTTTTGCCGTCATCTGGTGATCGAAAAATGCTGAAAGCTGATGATTTTTCCATTTCTAAACTTCTTTCTCTTGAGAAATCTGTATTTTTGAAGTCTTATGTTAACCAATATATATTTATTACATTTATTTATTAAATTGATACTTTTATAAATCTATATTTACTTACTATTAAAATATATCAACTAATATGTTTAATCTATGTTTAAACCTCTATTATATATTCTGTATTTAATTTATCTATTTTTTACCTTTCTGATCGTACGTAATTGAGGAAGAAATTTTTTGCAGTTCCTTTGTACTAATTTCTTTAAGATGTTCAGTGGAAATATCTTCAATTCCTTGCCTTTTAATCTCTGCTTTATTATTAATAAAAAACTGGTCACATTTGTTCAGTGGCAAGATTACTTTTGGAATTGCAATTAATTTGCAATGTTTCCGCCATTTCTGCAAACTATTTCGATAACCGGCCCAATCGGGACGTGTAAATAATTCTTCCTTATAAGGGCAAATATTTTTTTGCCTCGCCAGATATATCGTTAGTTTTGCTAAAACATATATTACAGTTGTGAGAAT
>VBVR01001438.1:0-30583 GCA_011638315.1 Tetramorium parvispinum | reverse complement strand
GTTTATTTGCATTCCAAAAGGTACCAAATGTAAAATATAACCAAAAATAGCTTAAGTGGTACGCATTTGGCAACTCTCCCCTATGTATACATACACATATATGTATGTATATGTATAATTCTCATATTAAATAAATAAGAATGAACGCGCGAATCTTGTAATCAAAAATATGGGATAGATATAGGAAGATAGCATAAACATTAAATTCTCAATTTTAAAAATTATTTTTTAAATAATAAATGAGAAAAATTTTATTTTACATTTTTGATTTATATTTTTTCACAAAAAATTATTTCGTTTTCAGTTGTATGCAGTTTAGAAATATTTTATATATATAAATAATGAAATCCTAATAAATATATCTTAGGAGAAATTTTTGAAAACGAAACGATTGATAATTTTATTGAAATTAATTACAAATCATCATTACTTTATAATCACATATTAAAATTAAGAAAAGTAGGATTGGTATCTTTATTTCGTATGGCACAATTAAAGTGGAGTATGTTTTAATTAGATTTAGATGACGAGATAAAGATGGCAGGGGAGAATAATCGCTTTCTTCTTTCCCTTAATGGACCTATTAATAAATCTGAGTTGGAAGATAAACGGCGAAGTGCGCGAGTTTAGCAAATTCGGTCATTCGATGTCCTCCCGCAAGCATCCATATTCGAGTTACGATTTACAAGCTTAATATCGCGGCGTAATCAGTCTTATGAAATGGGCACATGATATATACACGTATGTAACGCGTCCGCGCGAGTGTATATGCGACCAGATAGAGTATCCAGACGGTCGTAATAATCGTCCGCATTCGCGGACATAACGAGGATTAAATCGAAATCAGAATAATGGAACTCGTATGTATTATAATGGAGTCATAGATCCACGTTAACTCTAAAGCTCTTTTAAACGAAACAGAAATATTATTCTCTTCCATTTCGAAATTGTTTTGTTAAGAAATATCGAAAGATCAACGTCTTGACGATCCGACACGGCACGCGACCCGTTAGAGTTAAAATAATATCTTTTAATTGACGTATATGTATATTTTAGCAGTCAGTCAAAAGCACTTAAGGATTTGCTAATTGAAATACCATTCTCCGAGATCAATCCGAGATCGCGTAAATCACCTCTGAACGGACCATCCGGAGAGCGTCGTATTAATTGATGTTGCAAGTTCCGCTTCCGCGATATCCTGCTCAAGTTTACACTCAAGTTCATGCAATAATAATACCCAAGTTTGTACCGTAAATTGTATGAATTTCAATCACACCAACGTATTCAGCATTCGCATTAGCCGACGTCTGGAATTTCACTCAGGCAAGTTTGTTCGTTGCTCTTTAAATTCCATTTGCAATTCCGAATTTGCAATTTCTTATTACACTCAAGTAACCATTGTCGCCAAGTGAGAGAAGGGGAGAGAGGCACATTACTTACGATTTGTCGAGTTTTAACTTATGCAGCCGAGAGAAAGGTTTTTGAGTATTGCGTAACTCCCGTAAAGTGGCCGAAACGATCGTTTTTCGTCGGGCAGGTCGTTACGAAGTACGTTCGTCAACCGAAGAAGTTCGCGAACTGCAGATACGTCCTTCCTGGACTTACCGCTTCGGTAATTCGTGCAAATCGTCTTTTGCCAGAAAGGAAACTGCACTTTACTGCTCGTAACACTAATAGCCTATGTAATTCCCGGGAGGGTTAAAAGCGTGGTTCCCTCTTTCTCTCAGTCCCTCCTCCCCCTCTCTCTCTCTCTCTCTCTCCCTCTTTTTATTTGTCATCTACACAAGATGGAACGCGATGCAAAACGGGGCGAAACGGAAGCGACAAATAAGTCCGTCCTGGAGCGCGAATGAAACAGTCGAGACACGCGAACGGGAAATTAGCTTTGTTGCGGGAGACGAACTTTAACTCACTTTATTCGCTATTATTCTCCCCCCGGTGTTGGCGCTGCGGCGGATTTTGCGGCATTTCCCATCGCGATGCCCGCGACCTTTCCCTTTACTTCAGCACGTTTCTTGAATATCATATGAAAGCCTGAATGGATGAAACTAGGTGCGGCGCATTTATAACTCGTTATCGGCTTTAAGAATTCAGTTGACGATCGTAATAACACGCTACTGACAATGAGCCTGTCGCGCTTCTAGGCGCATCCGTCTGCAACGTGTCGCGGACCGCTCGTTAAAATATTATCGCGTTACAAGTTTTCACTGTATTATGCAAAGTATTCCGTCTTCATTAATATCGACCACACTCCCTCGGCGGACTAAGGGCTGAATAATTTATGAGCTGTAAGCAATTGAACGATTTAAACTTACAGATATCGCACAAATATTACGGTTTCGCGTAACAGGATTACTTTAATAGAATTGTAATTTACGAGTTATGAGAACGTGGTTTACACGATGCTTTTCTTTATTGGCCACAGGCATGCCATTCTGCTAATGGCCAGTAAAAAAGCGCCGTATACATATTTTAAGATGCCGGTAAACTAACTTACTTTTTTCGACGCCGGCTAGCACGTTAGCAAGTTAAAATATTCCAAGCTGATAGCGCCACGCTAGTTTTTTCACCGCAAAAAGTGTCATGTAAGTTGCATGTAGCTGACTTTTTAGCAATTCACGGGCAGATTTTAGGATAGTCTCAAAGGTCGTGTTTGCCGAACTGTACCGTCGTAATATTTGTTGCTTCTAAAAAGCGGAAAATGGTGTCCAAGAAATATGAAATATTAAATACAGAAATTATTTAAATAAAAATGATTTTATACACAGCTTTTATTTTACCTTTTTATTTTAATTTAATTATTTCTTTCTGGAATTTTTTCATTTATGACAACTTGTGACATGTATTTTTTGTGACTATTTTATTACTGTACTTTTTTTATAAAAAACTGAATAAAATGTAAATATTTTATTTAAAGGTATATATATTTTATTTGAAGGATAGAGGATATCTGGAATCCCTTCCATTTAAAAATATTTTTAAACTACAATATGATTTCTTTACAGTCATTGTTTTCGGGCTTTTAAACAAACGTGCAGTATCTAATAAAATGGATTACGTACACTATACACTTTGATCGCAATCTCTGCAAACAAACAGATTTTGTTGACTAGAACAAACTGAAGCGAATAGCGAGCATGCCTAGATACGCGTTTCTATTCACCTGTGCATAACAAACATGTATATTTTGAATATAAACTTGGGGAGCACAATGCTGTGGAAACAGCTGGCAACATAAATAAAGCAGTTGGAGGGAAATACTCTTAAATAACAGATAACACAGGAATTGAGAAATTTCATGTTCTGCAGTAGTTAGAAAATAAACACGATTAGTTCCTCTCGCAGCAAACTCCGATCTACCGTAAATAATTTGAAAGGCAAAAACTGTCCGTCTAATTTTAAGATATCTTATTTTCCTAGCGCTAAACTAACAATAAGTTAAAATCAGTCTTGAAAAACGTTCGAAGAGAGAGAGAATAAAAATTCCCCGCGCGGGGATACCAAAAGTATGCCGAAGAATCTTCGGGATTTGCAAGATCGAGAAAGGAAAACTTTGACGTCCCGAAAGGGTATCCGTCTATATAAACTGTCGCATAGATCGAGGTCAGTTTTTGACGGATGCGATTTCTGCCGTTTTCGCATCGGCAGACGCGACGAGAGGACGCGATCTTCCGCTCTCTGCTCTTGCCCGTCGCAGGGCTGATTTTATTTACGCTTGTTCAGTTTCCTGACCTCATCGGTCCACAAGCCAGCGGCGCGTGAATGAAACGATTTGTTGCAGGTGGTGCGAGCGGCCAGCCCGGTTTTGTTGCGCGTCATCGTCCTGGGCGCCTTCTTCATATACTGCACGGTAAGTAGGATCATTGCGTCTCGCATTTTCCCGGAGCGTTTCATATTCATGAGGGTCGCAGTCGCGTCGGCATCCGATAACAAAGCCTCCTCACGCGTGCATTACCGCACGGAGAGACCAGCTCTCGATCTCTCTCCCTCTCTCTGTGCCACAGCATCCCCCGCGCTCGGTTGTAACCGCGTCTGTTCGTGGCGACTGCGCCCCTAATGTATGCACGCGCCTCATGCGCCAATTATGATAACGCATAATTCGCGGTATCGCTACACTCATTGGTCGTGAACACCGTGTATTCACCAGCTATTAATGGCCCTCATGTTCTGCTAATTAAAGCGGATGTGCCGAATGTATCGTTCAGACGGGAAGAGAGGCGGGGATGCGTCTCACACCCCCGGCCGTGAATTTCCGCGAGAAATCGTAATCCAACCGGCTTTCCATCTCGCCTGTAATTACGACTTTTCTCGCCATCTGTAACTTTCAAAATATCCCAGGATTATGAAGTAGTCACTTTAACTGTGTTAAATTGGAGATCTTTGCAATTAAGCCGTTAATCAGATTTCTCTCAAGAGTTCTCTCTCGTGAGAAAGAATTATCTCGCGCGGGCGGCCGCGATCTCCTTTGCCAGAAGGGAAGGCACGGCGCCTTCTTATTATTCATTACTACGCTTATTATATGCGGATTATTATCAGATGAAGCGTGCAACGTGATGCAAGTTCTCTGCCTCCCTCGTTGTCAAGTGCATCGGATCACGTAGCAGCGCAAAATAATTCCAGACATCGTATTCTGGGTTGTTCTGAGTTTTGACCCGTAGCTGACAGCTGCTGTGACACGTATTCCGCGCACGTTCTTACGTGATATATCGGGTTGATAGCAGAATTTCTATCACATTTCGCAAACCTGCTTTATCGAATCCGGAACGGATCCCGTCGACGAGAAGTCATTTGTATAAACGTAAACTCCAGGGATTTCTCATGTATGCACCGATCTCGCCATTCTCGCCTTTCGATGGAACGACCTAAGATACCTGTTTAAGTCATCGCGAGAAGCTGCACGAGATGCTTAATTAACAGCTCGCGAGACATTTAATTTAGCATGATAATTCCCATCGCACCGTTATGAACGGTTACATCATTATTACTCCGGGATGTCTCATGCAAAAAATTAAAGCAGTCGCCGTGCAGTGTTACATCGCGCTGAAGAACGCAATCGTATTATTTTAAAAGCGGAAAAATCACGTCTAAATTCATTCTTGCAACGTACGTACATTGAAAATGAGGTTTTTTTTAACGTCCGCGGTTGTCCGTGTCAAATTTCTTTCTCTCGTACAGAAAGATTTCTTGGAGAAATGCAACTTTTAATTTAATATTTTCAAAAAAATTTCGGAACAGAAAATAACTGAAACATTTTTAAATCTCATTTTAAGATCGTTACATCTGCATTTTATTATTAATTGTAATTACTGTATATTACTGCATAAATTGTTAATTAATCAATTACAATGTATCGAAACGAGAACAGTTTTATGTATACGTATCGCTCTCCGCAAAACTGTTAAATGATAAACTTAAGCTGTAGTAATTAAACGGAAACTGGCGCAGGCATTCGGTGTTTACCCGGAGGTGTTTGTGCAGGAAAGTAGTTATGTGACACTCACACCAAAGTTGTATACAGTACGTCTCGCGGATTGTAGAATTTACTACGCAAGTTTAACTAAAGTGACAACAAGTAAGTCACCAACAAATTCTATAGCTCCCGCGTGGCGGTCGGATCGGCAAAAATTAAACCTAATGTCGGCGTGGGCTCCCTGCAGGGAAAAAGCGGAAAGACGAAGCTCGCTCGTAAAATATAACGCTAATGCACCTTTCTGAGAAATCTAAACGTATATAAGATACTTAAAACCGCACGACGGATCTGCGCGACCGTCGAGCCACGAGCGCCACGTGTAAAGGGCGTCGGCAACGTGACCCTCTCTCTCTCTTTCTCTGTCAGAATGGCGACGTGATTTTTCTCCCTGCTGGAGTAATGGCACGACCGTGAAGGGGTTAGTATCAAGGCGGCGGCAGACATTTCGAGTGCTCCAACTTGGAAGCTCGTCTCCTCGCCGGGACGGAAACGTGCCTACGTAATGTTTGCTCTTACGAGGTACGAACTCCCGGATGGCTTCGCTTAAATTCGAAGTACTATTCTTAATGGGGCCTCATTTGCTCGCATTATAGGAGGGTACTGCCTTCCGTTTCTCACTAAACTTCGGTATTATAACTTGGAGGAGAGCGCGAGAGCCACCGATGTAAATCGCGACGATACACCCCAGACAAGCCGGCGAAACCATTGTCGAATTTTGTGGCGCGTGTGAGCCGCCCGTAATTTCTCCCTCGTTCGGGCGTCTTATTAAGACAGAACTCTGTTTCGTAACTTTACAATATTTCGGGGAGTTTTAGCTTCATTTTCTACGGCGGACTGCCCCGCGCGAAGGGGATTTATTACATTTTTCTTTTTTACTACGCGCGTACTACCTTTTCTTTTTATTTTCATTCCGTAGATGTTTATTAAACGCGAATGTGTATAAAGAGGATGTATATTTATGTAAAACTGCCTACACGCTCTGTTATTATTAATAGATTCATTTCTTATTTTAATATTTTAATATTTTTTCTCCGCGCCGTCTTATTTTCTCTCACGCGAAAATCATCAGTCTCCGTGAATTCTAACATGTCTATGAATCCGTGCTGCAGTCCGAAGTTTATGCGATGTCAGAGCGTCGTGTTACACAAAAGAAAAATCGCTCCAAAGTGCTCGTTCAGCGAGATTTCTGTTTTCTTTTTTCGCTGTGTATTCTTTCACCCGTGCTTTCCATACGGGATTTTCCAATGTTATTCAGATATTATTTTGACGACTGTTTTTTTTTTATAATATTCGTAACGACAGACTTTCTTATAAAATATCTCGAAATAATTTGAGACGAGATGTAGACGGAATAACAAGGAAAAAAAAATTATTTTTCTTATCTTTATTTCTAATTTGTAATTTTTATGGATGGAAATAGCGCTTTAAAAATTTAAGCAGCAAAATAGATATTTAAAAATTCATACGTTGAAATATACATTAAATGTGATAACATTTTAATAAATACGTTCCTGTTTTGCTTCTCTACCCGCAATACTCGATGCGATATATCATAATGTATCATTTTCGTATCCGCTATGTTAAACATGAATTATTTAGATATTAGTTAATGATAAATTTCATCGTTGTATATGTATATCTGTCCCGTATATTTCTATTTGCATAAATAATAAACCCGCACACCGCTGACTGATTCAATGAGTGTTCTCGTCACACAGTTTCAAAAGGCGCGTATCTAAAGTGCTTTAAATATTATATTCTACCTGCGTAATTGCATTCCGGGAGGCGGCGATGCTATAATGAGACAATTTATCGAAATGACGTTGTTAAAATTTACACGATTAATAGAAATGGGATGAATAGATCCCTGGGCGGATGTGCATAGATATGCTGGTGCGACACACGCATAATCGTCGGAAATTGCTCACGCAACATCGCTCTGCAGCATATATGCTTGCTTGTTGCAGACTATAGTCATGTACCCGAGGCCAAACATCATCACGTGCACCGTGCGCGTATGGCTACGAGAAATTGGCTTTTCTCTCACATACGGAGCACTCATGCTCAAAACGTGGCGGTAAGTGTACTTCACTTCTCAATGACGTTACGTTTCGCTTGTTTCGTGTCTATCTTCTTTATTCGTTCTGTCGAGGCGAGAACAGTTCTCTATTCGTCCAATTTTTCTTATCAAGCTTTTTATTCTGTCATCGCTTATTTATTTGACCACTTGATGCTCATCTGTCATTTCTTTTTTAACCAACTCGAAAGTTTTCCCTCGCGCTTTATAATGCTGCAACCGCAGAGTCTTATTTCAATTATTTTGTGACTTCTTTAACTTTTTTCTTAATTTAATTGAACTGTCAAAGTGCGAATTCTTACAAAAATGAATGAGAATTTTTAATTTTCTATAACTTCCATAATATACTTCCATAATATAATTTTCGAGAGTTGTGCAATGTTTATAACCAGCATTATTGTTATCGAAAAAAATATCGAGATGCCGTTGACGTCAGGTATTACGCCCATAGAATATTAATAGCTTTATTTAAATTTACAATACACTGGTTAATTCCCACTGCTTAGAGAATTAAATCCGTAAATTCCCTCATTGAGCTACGAAAGTTCGATCAATCGAAAAAGAAAAAAAACAAAACGGAAAATCGCTGCAAAAATGAAAAAAAAAATGGATCGTACGAGAGATCCGTGATACTTTACTTGCAGGATATCCGTGATCTTCCGAGTGAAATCGGCGAAGGCCGTAAAAATAACGGACGCGAGCCTGCTGAAGCGGCTTGGTATTATCGTCCTGACGTTCAGCGTGTTCCTGAGCATAAGGACACTGGTGGCACCGCCCGTCGTGATCGTCGCGCGGACTGCCGACGATCTCAAAGCGTATCTCTGCCGAACTGACTGGTGGGACCACAGCTTCACCACTCGTGAGTACCGGCTGTGCTGTGCGTAAAAAAAAAAGAGAGAGATATCGACTCGCTTAATCCTTCGACGCTGCACGCTCGGTGCCTTCGATACCGCGGACTTTTGTAATCGCAAACTCGTATCGTAAGCTCTAGTGAAATATGAGCGCGCGGCAGGGCTATATGCGCGTACATGTGCATATACGTGTATATACGTGGTACAGAAAGTAGGCGGCATTGGATTAACTTTGCTTTTATGGAATGATCGATCCCTGGCATACACGTAAGAATGCGATCGAAAGTTAGAGAGTTTCTGATGAATTAAACTCCGGACCCGCTTTTCACCTCAAGCGCCTTCAAGCGCGCCTCGGAAAACCTTATTTACTGAAATATTTAATATAGAAAGTTGCACGAGTTACGTGGGGGGATGGACGGCGCGCGCGCAAAATAAATCCCATCCCGAATTTCCCGCCTGAGGAATCCTGTTTTAGCGCGCAGGGAAAAATGCGCGAAGTACCTCCGGGACATACCGCGCAAATGAGGCGTGAAAGTGGGCATCCGTCTCACGGGGTATCCTCCGGCTTCGCCAGATCCATAAGTTTCTGTATTATACGTGACAGGTCGCATTAGTCCGTATTACCCGTCCTCGCTGTCAGTTAACATATGCCTCTGTCCGCATCGTAAAATATTTACCGAGTCTTTATCACGACGCTCCCCCGCCGTCGGAAAATTGCTCTTGGCGGTACATCAAATTAATTTACATTAAATTAGGAGCGTTTAGTGATCGTATCGTTGTATGCATGGTCGCGCAGTTAATACGGCATTATGAAGGATTAGGGCGTATTAGAGATACAATATACATGTATAATATGTAATATGGAGGTACGTGGAGGTACACATGTGAGCCATATTGATTTAGTAATACTGCAGATGGCCAAACGCGATTTTAAATCAAGATGAATAGTGTACCGGCTTCTACGGGAAGAAGAGGACACCTCGCATTATAGTTAATTCGCATTCATATGTCGTCGCGAGAGCAAGCGCAAGAGGCACTTACTTCTCTCATAACGATCCTCCAAAGAAATACGGCTAATACGGCAAAATCTTACGCAAACACGCCGTATCTTGATCGGCGTTCTCACGCAGCTTGAAGAAACCTCTTAATTCCTTAAATCCATCCGAATTTTACATTTCAAGAGTTCAACTGTCGGATGCATAATGCATGGATATCTGATTTGCGTTACTGCTGACGGTTCTCAAAGATTTTTCATTCAATCGGAAAACTTGTAATTGCTCAGATCGAACTATCCATCGATTTACAGAGTCGTAACTAGGACGCAAATTGGCACATGAGGCACGGTTTCGACTTTCGCACACATACACACACACACACACACACACTTCTGTGACTCGAGAAACGGAAATAGAAAATATTCCAGCCACACACACATGTACGCGAGGAACGCTAGCTACGACTCTGCGGGTCTTTGCGCAAAACATTAAACTTACTATTGAGACTAATGTGACTTGGAATTTCACGTGATTTCAGTCGAGGTGATGTTCCTCGTGTGGGGCATCCGGTTGTGCATCGTAGTAAGAAAGACTCCGTCGGAGTTTAATGAGAGTCGATTCATTTCAATGGCGATTTACAACGAATTTCTACTCTCAGTCTTCCTCAACGTTTCAATGTAAGTTAGCGTAATATGAGACCTTTTCCCCACTATTCATTATTCCGGGGTGACCGATTACAGCTCCGTCTAAGGAAGCACTCGCGAGGCTTCGTCGCGCTCGTAATTATTCGCAACACGAGATCGTACGAATCGTTTATCTTTGAACGTTGAAAGAACTCTATCAAACATAAACGATTCTCTTAGCCGTGAGTTTATCGCTTGCGCAACGATCTTTTTGTATTTAAATCTAATTAAATTCCTCGAAATTTTATATTTCAAGAATTTAACCGTGGAATGCATAATGTAAGTCAATTTAGAGCGACCCTTATTTTAAATGTAAATACTGTGTCGACGCTTTTTCAACGCTGTCCCACCTTAACTGCAATTTAATGACAGACTTCCTTGACGAATTTATAATCAACGTTTTTCTAACGGCATTCTAATATTGCGATCTGCTCCAATTTTTCATGCGCAAGATTACACGCGGTGACGATAAATTGTAAAACCGAAACGTAAATTTTGCTTCTGTTACTCGAGCGCATCTCCTTTGTTAAATCTTCCATCCAATTGAGAAAAGTGGTGCTCGCATCAAACGCATCTGTCATTAAAACTTGATGCAATCAAGAATGTGGGGCGTTTAGCGTCCCAATTTAAGGATGCAATTTGAATTTTCGAGATAAGGGAAACAAATAAAAATAAGATCTGGGACACTCACACAGTATAGCAAGTAGTTCTTACGTCACGATAGCACTTCGTGCGGCTAACAGCTCTGAATAATTTCTTTCCCGTTGCTGCAGGTTGTTCCTGCAATCGCCGGCCAATCCGGATTTATTGTACATCATATTTTTCTGCCATACCCAGCTTACCGTCACATTGCTGCTCTGCCTGATATTCGGCAGTAAAGTAAGAAATATTATTTATTACAGGTTTACTGTATGACAATCATGTTCTACAGCTTGACACGAGCGTTATTACTTCAATCAATTAGCTTGTACCAAAATTTTTACGATTTTGAATTCTACGTTATTCGAATATTATGCATTTATTAATCCGCGAAGCAGATTTGGACTCGGATTTCAATAAGTAATAATGAGTATTTTTGCCGATTTAAAAATTAATTCTCCTTTGTTTCGAAAAATTTGCAGACGTTCCACTTTTGGAAATATTAAAAAATGGAAAATAGCTCTAAAGAAATAACAAAAATACGTTTTTGAAATATTTTCAAGTAAACTTCATTTGAAATAAATGAGAATAGGGTGATATTCAATTAAATGTAATTAATCCATAAATAGATCACTCTTTCTTTGTTCGAGATTTAACTGGGAAAAGGAAAATAGAAGTTGCAGTATCGTATAAAGCTAAAATTCAATCGGCTTGAATGAGATTAAATCGCGCAATTTCCGCTTCGTTTTCTATTTGCCTCTCTCTCTCTCTCCCTCTCTCTCGCTCTCTCTCTTTGTAAGATTACTGCAAAGTCCTCCTACTAGCTTGAATAGAAACCTAGTGCTGTGTAAGTTTGGTTGTTACATACGTCGCGTTTAACGAAGGCTTACGTGGTATTCCGCGACGGAGGGAAGGAGGAGACGATCGGCAAACTTTGCGGCGCGACCGGCAAGTTCCTGGGGAAAAGCAGTCGTCCGCAGGGTACCAGTAACCAGACCAACTCGATATCGCTTCAGCAGGGTAATTTCGCCGAAGAAAGCGACTCTGTCACGGTAAGCACGCCGGTAAACCGAAACCGGATCTTCCGGTCTCTGTAGACCGGATCTCATATCAGAAGCTTTACTTCCTCCTATCTAAATATAATCCGAGTTAGATTCAAATTTTGATTGTATTGCCCTAATGTTATCCTAATTTCGAATCATAAAGCTCCAAAGTTTCAAACTCTCTGTTTTAGAATTCTAATCCTCTAAGCTGTAAACTCTTTAATAAAGCTTAAAGCTTAATACTATAGTTTTAATACTCCAGAGTATCAGGATATTCTAATTTCAGCACTTTCGAATTTTTACACATTTTAAAATTTTAGAAATCTTGAAACTTTATTAACTTAAAATTATAAATATTTTAAAGACTTTTATTATTCAAAATTTAAAAATTTTCATATCTTAGTATTTTAAATTATAGATATAAGGGTGGCAGGAGATACTTCTTTTCAGGAGGAATTCCGGCGTTTGCTCAACCAGTTAGAGATATTGAAAGAGAAGAACTTATTATTAGGAAATCAGGAGCTATCCAGCAAGCTGGCAGCCATGCTGGACGCTTCCAATCGAGTCGAGGCTCAAGTATCCACTATTCAAGCCATTTCGACTAGCATCGTTCAATACAATGATCTCAATAAATCGACGAAGGAAACTAATCTCGGACAAGCTTGTCAGGAACAGGCCCGTAAGGCAGGTAAGAAAGAAATTTTGTTGTGAGAAAAAAAAGACTGCATACTGAATTTTTTTCGTGAAAAAGTCAACGGGATTGCGAAGTACGTTGCAATCGTTTTTCAAAATTAGCACAGTCGCGAATAAAAATCTCGTCAATAAAAGTTTTGTATAAACTGAAGAAAAACATTTTATTTATATGTACACATTCGGAGGTCGGAGCTGGTAGTCGGAAATAAAATCAGAGAGATTTTTCCAGTTTAAAAATGGCACGGATTTAGGAGCGATCGTAGCTACGGGGACGGAGGATAAAATTAGAAAAAGTGGAAATTTTCTGACAAAAGCAGTATATATGGTCCGCATATTTCATTTATATTTAAAGTTGAAAATTAGGGGGCAAGAACGGAGAAATTGTTCCTGATGCATTGGAAGGCCGGAAAAAGGAAAATGAACGCATTATAAAACAAACTGCTCCCCGAAAACTACTCGGTTAAATTAAATTTACCGTGGAAATCGGAAGTCTAAACGAGCGTTTTATTTATTTACACCCTCCCTTTGTACCCGTTCAGGATCATCTATTAATTTTTTACTGCAACCCGTGGAGCTCTACGGGCAGATAATTCTACCTTTGTTTAGGAAATGGTTCTCAGGACGAAAATCGATGTCGCGCATGTATTGAGAAAAACGGGCTTGGGGGAAAGGATACGCGAGATACGTCGAAGGATAATGAGACATTGGAGTCGAGGAAAATCGGAAAAGACATTGCCGTGTCAACATCCTCGAAGCATATTATTGAGGACGTCGACAGGGAAATGTGTCACGGGAAGGATGGCAAAGAAGCCGATGTGAAGGACAAATCCAGAAGCAAATCCGGTCACGCTAGGACACACGCTATAGTTATCAACCTCGACGACAAGAGCAGATTTTCCGAAGAAGTTACGGTGTAACGTTAACTTTAAGTGAAAAATAAATGTTTAAAATAGACACGGTTTTCCGACATTTCTAATTAATTAGAAATTGACGAGTTTGTCGTGAGTGAAATATTATATTTCTGCGTTGAAAATTACGATTTTCAATTAGCAGATTTTCGAAGAAGTTGACATTTCCCGACAGCAATCACTTAGTACAGAATTCCATAAAATGAAATTAATGAAGAAATTTTTACCAGTCACAATAATAATTGATTCTAGCAAGAAAATATAAAAACTACCAGTTCAAATTTATAAATTCCTGTTTAAATTCACAAATTTATACCATGAATAATTTAAATCGACACTCGAAAGAAATTTTTCAAAATCAATAAGGTTGATTAGTCTCTCGATTGTCGAGCGCAATAATGATTCCAATGACAAATTGGAAATTTTTAATGTCAAAGAATGTTTCAAAAATCGCTAGAATGATTTACTGAAATGATTGAGCTGAATGAAAATTAATTAAGTGACCGTTTAATCATCGTGAATAATAATCGTTCGTATGTTAATGAGAGACTCGCGGCACATATCGACTTTTCATATTTCGGTGTATATCAAGTATCCGCGGAGTAACGAAAAAATTGAACTGTTAGATTAATCACATCGTTTGGCATTTTCGAGCGAGACCGATTGCGTTCCGGTGCGTCATTAATGAACCGTTCATTAACCCTTAGGGAGTAATCCGCCCTTTCTAGCAGCAAATCGATCTCGGGCTACGGGCTTTCCAAGATCAAAATGTGCTTCGTCAGCGTGTTTGCGGATCACAAGATAGCCTGCACCTGTAATAATGTATTAATGTAACAGCAAGTTAGGGGGATAAGGCTCATTAACCCTTTCCAGCTCCGCGGTGGCGCACGGTATTAATAAAATTATACAATCAATTTAATTAATTTCCTAAGAATATTACATATATGAATGTATAATATAATATATTGCGTTATATAATTATAATTACATAGGGTAAATTAATACGAGATGTGCATTAAACCATGTCGCATAAAGTTATATTATATTGTATTATATTTGTCAGCGATATTCTATTGTATTATATTACAATTCGAGATTATAATTAAAAAATATAAATATAAGTATACAAATCTACCTAGAGAAACAAATAATCCGATGTAAAAATAATTTGGGCTTGAAAGGGTTAAGAGAAATAATTTTTTATGCTGTATTGTTTTGCTAACGATCTTACGTGATGTGTGCAGATGTCGATAATGGTTCGCTCAATAAATTTTAATCGTTATATATTTAAAACTCTTAATCTGTAAAAACGCTTGAATTATGTAAATCGTATATTTTAATATTCCTGAATGCTCAAATCGATCCATTTTAGACGAATTGTTTACTTTTTGAATTTTTAAGCTTTTACTTCTTAAAATTCTTTGATCTTGAGTTATCAATCCTTTTTAAAAATCTTTATTGAATATTAATATTTCTCTCTCTCTCTCCCTCTTTTTTATTCATCCATTTCCCACATATCACAATTATTTATTAAAGATTTCTATACGTATTTCTATCAAGTTTTATTATTGTCCGATAACAATTTACATAAACAGTAATACAGAAATAATTCATGTGCGTGTACATTGCTCGCTGTAACGTAAATATTACTTTAATAATTACCGTTGTTAGCCGTGTAGCTTATTGTATGTATAGTTTAAGTCAACACGTTGTATTGTAAATAATGAGATGCATAATAATCGATTAATTAATTAATAAAGATAAGATGAATAAAGTTCAAGTCTGAGGAACGATTTTGCAAGATAACAATTCTTATGCTTTGAATGTACCAAACAATCGTTAAAGTAAACGTATACATTACAACTATTAACATCGTATAAATTTTAATATCAAATTTCAACGGAAAGCTCATCTGTCGATAATGATATTATAATTAAGACGAATGTTTATTCCTATTGATTATGTTCTCTCTCATTATCGCTTTCTCTTTTTAATGATATTTGCGGAAAAATAGGTTTTTAATCCGCTCAAAGCTACTCCAAAATCCAGCTTATTAAGCTAATTGCTTGTTATGAGACTCCCGGAAATCTCAGGATTAAGACTCGGATTAATCCTTTATAGCTCGTTTTTTGATGAAAAGACGATCTGCACGATTAAATCTGTTCTCGATTCATTAAATTAAGCATCGGTTACAGAAAGAATCGGATTACTAAAGATTTCCCGTTTCAATCAGACAATTTCGCGCAAGACGCGCAGATTAAGGGCTCCAAGACGGATCTACCTGCCGTTCGCTTAATGAAACTTGCAGCTGAGGTTTCCTCGAGCAGTCCGAATTGATGCGAGACGCGCGGCGTATTCGCACTTCATACATACTAATACGGCACGGTATATTCGAGACACTTGACAATCAGATACTCAACCGCCACTTTTCCCTTTATTATTCCGTCACGTATTCCTCTCCTCCTCCCCCTCCCTTCCAATTAGATAGACCTCCAATAAAAGATTCTCGTACCTCAACCGCTTGATCGTTTGCCAATGTGGAAGAAAAAAGAGGTAGCGGTGGGAAGAAACGGCTCCAAGAAGTACACGAGGGCCGGAGGTGGGGGGAAGGAGAAAGGGAGTACTCCCTCCGTACTTCCGGCGGAATTACATTGACTTCTCCAGACCTGGTTCCTGCCCACCCCTGCGTCGTTTGGACGGTGTTTTACGAACTGCGTCCGCACAACGGATGTGCCAATCCTGTCCCAATTGCCTCCTCTATAATAGAAAAAAAAAAGGCATAGATACGTGCTCTGCACGATATGTCGCGATCACGACTGCAACTATGACGACGAAAGCCTCGTCGTAGTTCCGTATTGATTTTCATGTAAGAATACGTGGATATCACCGTTGAATTATCGAGTGCCCGACGCAGAAGAGGGCCACTCTTGAAGCTCGCTTCCGCGAGCTCTCGAAATAATTCGACCGGCCGAGAATTAGCCATTTGATTAATTTGCCCTTTGCCACATGCGGAACGGAAGCGCCGACGAATATACCCGGACCGCCTATAACGGCTACAGAAAGATGGATTAGAGTGTTCGAGAATGTCGGTCGGATAGGCTTATAGCTCACGGCGGAGCAAAGTTTCGATAGGTTCAAGTTGAGTTCTAAACTTAGTCCTTGAATCGATTTTGGTTTTAACTCAATTAATTGATGAAAATCTGATATAAAATGTGTTGTTGTTATTTATATCATTCTTAAAAAGATCTTATTTCCTGTGTTCATCTTAGCTGCCCCAGGTAGCAAGCTGACGTTATTTATCGTTACTTTGACGTTAAATTGACCTTTTTGACGACATTTCGATGTTAACATGACGACAAATAACATCAGCTTGCTATTTGGGTTAGATAATCGAGATCTCTTTGAAATAAATTTTACAGATTATCTACAAGTATTGGTATTTCCTGTTTTTATTTTCCAATATTTATTTCAGTCTTTATTTTTCATAAGTGATAACTAATTTCATAATTTTATCTGAATCACATTTGAATATATTTTATATGGCTGCAATCTCGAATTAAATTTTATTAATTTTATATTTAATAATAAATATTGAAAATATATAAATGAATATTAATCATATAATACAATAATATACATAAATAAAGAAACGAATATTATTTTTACGAATTATTACTTTTAAAATTATAAAAATATTTTCGAGGCAAGTGAGTGTACATAAAGAAAAAGATAAAACTAATATTTCTGATGAGTTCGAATTGTCAATCTTCAAATATTTTTAATAGATAATTCCCAATATTTTTCTTTGGATCGTATCGAAAAAATATTCGATATAAAAGATAAAAAGAACTGATAATAACGGCATTTGTGATTGAAAAGAATTTGATAGAATTCCGAAATAAAACATGAGGCAGAAAATAATCATCTTAATCCTAAATATAAAAAATTCAACATTTTAAATTTCCAATTAAACAGATATCCGAGAAAAAGAAAAGGAGACAAATTAAAAAAATTATACAAGTAATTTTATATCTCTTGAAAATTAGGTTTCAAGTTTCGTAGTTTCGTTCATCGTATCATTGTTAGTTCTCTCTAATTCGCACAGATAAGATTACAAAGGAAGAAGAAGGAAGTTTCAGATAAATTAGTAATTGCATGGATGAAAGGATTGAATAATTCCGCGAAATGTAAATTCTCGTCAGCTCTTGTGCACAAATAAATTTGCGAATGAGGAAGAAGGATAATACGAGCGTGGCTCGCATTTCAAGGATGAATTTGGCCGTCATTTTGCAAATTGACACGTGGCCTCATCGACTCCCTAAAATAGCTCAATCTCGAGCGGGATGTCAACAACTATGCGTATTACTTCGGAGTTTGCGGGTGGCCGCGCACGTTCAATCGGCACGGTTTCCGGTTAGTTCTGGCGCGATTTGATTATCATTCCTCACCGAAAGCGGTGACGACGATAAGCTTCGTCGCGAACGTACACGCGCGCGCAAGCAGGAATTTCCACGGATTTTCCTCCGGATGGAGCCCGGAGGGGGCGGTTGCATTACGAGCGGATTGTGCCGATGCTCGTCGATGAGGGAAAGGGGGCCTTTCATATCCTGGCTTTGGCCCGTGGTCTGATATTGCTGCGCAAGCGAGCGATCGTCGTCAACGCGCGACGTAGCACGCGCGCGGTAATTCCGACGGATTCGTGAAACCGCGCGGCGATATCGCAATGCGCCGGCCCTTTGAAGTTGAGAAGCGGACGTAACGGAGTGCGCTCAGCCCTTCCGCCGCGATATCGCGTCTGAATAGGGGACGCAAACACGCAAATTCTAATGAATCCCCTTCCAAGGGCGCGATGAATCCCGAAACGGGGCAAGAGCTTCCAGACTTCCCAAACGCCACGGACGACTCTACGTGGAGGAACGATATTTTTTTTGCATTAAAGTGTTAAAGAACTTTAAAAATCAATACTTCCGAAATGTGACAGGTGTCGGAAAAAGAGTTCCACCTTCGAGCAAGAAACTTAAATGCGAGTTTCTAATCCGAGGAAATTTTGAAATCAGAAACTTTATGTGTATAAAAATATAAAAAAAGATAAGAATACATTTTTTGGACACCTGACTTTTATTTTGAAATAAACTTTATAGACAATTGGTTTAAACAGTCAAGACGAGTTTATAGATAATTAAATTTAAATATTTTGATTCTTAATTACATTTTAAAGAAACGCGCGCGTACGATATAATTTAATGTAATAGTAAAATTATATTGTATTATATTAATTATTATATTTTTAAGTAATAGAATTTCTTTAAATTTGCGGTGCTAATCGTCTACGTACTTATAGATAAGTCTATCAATTTTGCTATTTCAATAACAAAATGACGGAAGTTAAAATATTGGAACAGTTAGGCAATAACGTTCATAAAATTCCAGCAGGAGTTGAATGAAATTTTTTAACGGAGTATGAGATAACAAATTAGCGAAAGTAAACAGATCTGCTGAGTGCAATGTAATTATAGCAGGAATCGAATAAACCCGCTTTCGTAATCGTTTAAATGATGTATCTCTTTCAATTATAGCTTCAGAATTATGTATAATTCAGAATAAATTACATTAATCCTCATAATTAATCAATTATATTAATCCAGTAACTGAAATTCGTATCGTAATATTAAAGACTAATAATTAGAGTGCGGTAATTTGTAGTTTCGCAAACAGTCGTTATGACAACGATCGCAAATAATATTGCCGCTAGAATTTAATTCGTTAGAAACGTTTCGTTTCTTGTTTTGAACTCTTCAATTAAATCCTGTTTTAACCAAAGATTTTATTGGAGGCTTAACTTGCGAGATTTTTAATGTTAAAAGTTATTATTATCAAATCGTAACGAGAATATAATTTGCGTCGGAGGAAATTTCGTTTCAGATGCACCAGCAAATTTATTGACACAGTATGTATCCTATCAAGTTTTTAAAATATTCTATTGAATGTCGGTCGATCTATCAATATGTTTCCTGTTAGTGTGAAGTCAATATTGCCAAGCTCGTTATGCTTGTCATTGCGATATAACTATATCATCTGTTAATAATCTATCCCCGTTATGACCGAAATTTCTAGGTATTAATTGTCATCCCCAGATAATAATTGATAGACGTCACGATCAGTCCGCGTATTAATTGCGTTACGTCGACATGTCCGGTGTGCGGCGTCGACAAGAGATTCAATTTTTTGAATCGAAATTTGAAACGAGAGAAATGCAGTTACTGGGATAGAAAGGATTATAAAATGACACAATATTCGTGGAAAAAAGAAAATTAGAACTTGCGAGGGGCGGCTTTTAAAGGCGGATGTTTTCAATCCAAGGAAATTAGAATTTAAAAACTTCAAAGATATTAACAATCTTGTACATGAAAAATCCGAGATGCCTTTTGAAATTTTTCCATGCTAGCCTTGTTATCTGAATCCACATATTTATAAATCTTTAGACTTGATTTATGCTCTTTCAAAATCCGTCGCCTGGAAGATTTTCTTATCTCTATTGTCCTGGATTCCCTTAAAAATTCGATACATCGTTCAATGACGCATTCGCGATGTAAAAGCCAACGGTAAGAAACAAATAAGTCTTCCGACAAAAGTCGCCATCCTGATATAAGAATCGCGAAAGACGAATAGCGGGATAATACGTCCGTTTGTCTTCCTTAGCTACTGTATAATGGAGAGCAACTCATTTCCTTTTCGTGGTCAGATCGAGGATTTATAGCCGCGAATCTGTAAAGCCGATAGTCGGCCCGATTTCGTTTCGTATTATAAAAAGCGATATTTCGACATGCGCTATTGATCGTCTAAAAGCGGCTTGAATTATTCACAAAACGGAAAATACCTGAAAATCTAATATTCGGAAAATTGGGATAAAAAAATGTTCTCATAAAAATGTAAAGATGGAAATGAAAATATCTGAAAATCAAGAGGTATAAAATGTTAAAAACTGTGATAAAATCCAAGGATTTTTCAACGCTGCAAATAAATAATGAAAAGAAAATGAACATTTCCTATATAATTCGCATTCATTGCTGTACAATCCACAGGAAATGTTTTTAAAACAGTTTTATTTAAATAATACAAAGATAAACATGGAAGGTAATTTGCATATGTTCCTGTATGAAAATAATCAGATATGTGTATCAGCAACATAACATATTTCAAAGGTTCAGCTCCATTACATCGAATAAATGAAATTATTGTAAAGGGTCATAAATAAAGTATCGGTATTTTACTTTTATCGTTACAATCAACTTTTCCAAATAACTTGAATGTATTTTTATAATTCATATATGTTATATTTTAATTAATACAATATATATAGGCCATAAATAATTAATCATTGACCTTCAAACAAGCATTGACTCTCGTTCATGATATATTGTTTCACAGTTTGGAACATTTCAAACTATTTTTAACAAATGCAATTCACGATATATTACGATTCTTTTATATTTGAATCAAAAAACTTTTTTCTTTCTTCTCTCTTTTCTATACACAGGTAGTTTTTATAATATTTACACATTAACAGTTTAGTACAACTCTGTGTGAACTTGGAACAAGCATAAAGAAGTGGGAATTGATTATAGTGACCTTTGAGAAATTTATAGAATTGATTTCGCCTCTGCGAAACTTTAAAGGGAGAACTAATTACCACGTGAAGTAGCGTAGCGTACTGTTATCTTTGGCGCATCTCTCTTTCATTCGCCAACTTTACATCTATATTTGTACATCTCTTCTAAAAAGAAATGCGCAAAGACATGCAAAATGAAGTGGGACTTTGAAGACTTTATAAAATGAATCAATATCTTTATATATATATATATATATATATATATATATATATGTTCTGAACACACACGTTAATTTGTAAAAATATCCAAAAATTTTTTCGTGTGGACAAAAATATATTTTGTGTCTGGAAGCCACGACTCTCTTTTTGCTACTTGTCATTCCATTAATAATTAGATATATTAAGTGTAGAATTAGATGTTTAGAAGGTTACCGATCTCACGCGAAAAGATCTTGATAGAATTTTTAAATACTATTCATGGAAAATATAGTACAAGTTGAACTTGACGTTCACTGAAAAGTATATATTTATACTATTCAATTCCCATTTTTCCATGCATGGATGACATATTTTCCTGATTAATTGACCATTTTTAACGTAGGTCAACGTTCACGTGAGAATAAAGTCTCTCTTTATATCTGAATTTCGTAATTATTTCCAACAATCACATATATATCGTATATACATTTATCAATATTTATATTTATATATATATATATATTAACTATTTGCAAAAACAGATTATTCGTCATGAACCTTTAATACTATATTGGAACAATTATGACAAAATTAATAGCAGGTGTTTGTTATTCAACCCAGATATGCCTGATACTTTATATATAGATACCTATTCATCCCGTTTATATAATTAAATGACACCGCAGCTTTGTTTTAGACATCCCGTTTCCTCCATTCCATTCGTCTTCTTTCACTCTTCATTTTATGCTACATTTGTGACAATTGTAATATACATATATATATATATATGTATATGTATCTTTGGACACAAATTCATAACTTAGATACTTGAAATCATAGTGGAAGGCTTGCTACAGCTACAAGGCACACATCTGGGTCAAAATATATATGTATTGTATTATGATAATACTTATTTCCCCGCTTGTAATGATCTATAATCTCTAAGAAGTGAAACTCGATAACTGCATCTGGATAAAGGGATAATATCAGTATCATATGACATGTATTTATAAAATATATGAAATAAATTATAGTTTTCATTACAAAAATCAGTTAATATGCATAAAACACTTAACGAAACAACCGTGTACCTTTAGTTCATATTGTTCCCTCTCCGATTTTTATATTTATCATGGAGATCAATAGAGTAATGGACTGACTAAAATTGCTACATGTCAAGAAAAATATATACGATCCTTACAAGTAGCGCAATGCAGTGGCAATATACATATATCATTGTTGAGAAAATAGTGCGTGTGATCTTAAATAATTCTAGGAAAAGGCAACGTGTACACATTATACATGGATTCAATAAGATTTTGCTATGGAAGAAAACGGCTTATTTGCTTAGTACGTTCAGCCCATTACTATCTTTATGCAACATTTCTTTATAGACTTTTATCGTCATTAAACAGAGCTGATTTGGATAGAAGAACCCATGGACTCTGTTTCGTTATGCGCCCTTAAATTAATAGAATTTTCCATATTGCTACCATCGGTAACGTCACTACTTAACGCCAGTCTCTCACCGTCGATCAACGCTACGTTTGGATCTATTATGATCGCATTATTTTCTACATTATTTTTCTTTCGGATCGCACATCCGTTAACGTTTGCGTCAATTTCCGCTTGCTGTTCATTATTTAACATGGATAAACTTCCTTTAATACTCTCCTTTGACGCCTGAGAGCCGAGCTTCTTCTCTTTCTCCGACGACGCGACGTGAGCATTTTTCGCTATCTTCCCCTCTTTCTCTTTAGGTTTCTTTCCGAGTACAGGGAAATTCGTAATCTTCGAAGCAGTCTTTTGATCCTTTGATTGTCTCATGGAACCAATACGGTTCGGCTCTGTTGATTCTGGTTCCTCCATGATTGACACCAGGTTACCTTTACCCTCTCCGGTAGTTTCATCTTTTACAACTTGTATTGGTATGTCATCTGAAGGCAAAAGAAAATGTTTTCTGTATTATAAGAGAAAAAAACTTTCATTGTCAAATGGAGTTAACAATAATAAAAGCAATATTAAAAGTTAACAAGCACTTTAAAGAAAATACATATATACGTACTACATAATGATTCATTTAAATTGTACATGTGAAATATGTATATTATAAAATACAGTTTGTTTATATTTACCTAGAATAAAGACTAGTAAAATCGAACATTAAATAGCACATCAATTGTACTGTGCATATGCAATAGAGAAGAAAATATGTTGACAAAGAGAACAAGATATTTTGCAAAATGTGTTTTTTTTAGCAGCAGTTTTTCTTTTACTTACAAGTTCATAGTAATTGTAAATAAGTGAAAATATTGTAAATAAGTTGGAAACATTTAAGGATCATGTAGGATGTGTAGAGAATAGTAAAAATTTGTGAAATAAAGAATATACAGTGCAGAAAATTATAACATAAAAACAGGAATATATTGCAAGTAAAAGTCATATTCAAATGAGAACAGTGAGAAACAGATAAAATAGTAGGAAAGGAACACCGAATACATTTTTCTATTCGAGCAATATACTTGAAATTCTTGGTGCGGGAAGATAAATGTGCCATGTCGACATGCATGTTTTCCAGTCATGTGCTGGTTTCTGTTTAGATTTTGTTTTATGCGTATGTCTCATTATAGCTGGGAGTGGTATTTCTGAAAGGAATACATCCACGAATCACATGAATTATTACAAGTTAACAGCTCATTCCTGCGTGTGCGCTAGTGTATACCAAATAAAAATATAATCGTAAGATTTGATGAAGAATCATAGCGTGATGAGAGATTTACGCCATCCTACAGTGTTGTAACTGGAGTGATAATACCATGTGTTTGACGATAGTGCGGCAGTGGCACAAAATTGCATTGTTCTACTGTTGCCTTCTATATATACATTTTCCACCGATTCACGAATGATCTCTCCCAGAGCTTGTTCCTCTAACAAGCTATACAGATGCGCGTTAGCGGCTGCCAATCTATCGTCGGAAAAAGCGGGGTCGCACATTACATTACTATCTTTTCTAGTTTTCTGGCCGATATCGTCTTTATTGTCGACAGTCGCTTTCTTCGACTGCTGATCTTTGCTCTTTTTGGGAGAGGACTTTATTGGCGAGCTTTGGCTGCTGCTGCATATACTTCCACGTCTAGAGCTTTCCAATGAGGAGGAAGACTGCGTCTTCCCTACGCCCGTATCCCTCTTATCGACCGTACTTGGAAGTGCGTGCTTCCAATGCCATGGACGACGTTTGTTGCTGCCAGATACTGCCGGTCGCTGTTGCTTCTCGACTTGACAATTGCTCAATTCGACCGCAAATAACTTCTCATCCAGATCGTCTAATGACATAGACGCGCAATCCACATTTGTTTGGACTTTTATAACTCTCTAACTTATTATATATTTTTTAAAATTTTATTAATTCGCGCAAATTCGGTTCAACACATTTTTTTATTTATAACAACACATATGTATTTTATGATTTGCGAGCTATTAAGGAAATTAAACAGTACAAATGAAGGGGAGCATGAATAATACATTGCATGTGATTTTCCCGGGAATGTGTGCAATTACTGTATCAATATTTGGGCAACTATTCATTCATGGAACAAAAAAACGTTTTCAATTCAGCAATAATTTCATAAAACTTAGAGGGATGTCACATGCAAGCTTGGACTTAAAGGTACTCGACACATTCATGTCCATGCATATATATCCGTTTGTGTATTATTTATGTTTGTTGTATACATATCGGGGTTGTGTAAGAGGTAGCTAATACTCAAACACATAATTAAAATTTTATTCATGTGTGTTAGCTATTTTAATGGAAAACATAGCTGTGACGTTAATATTGTTAGTATTTTTAGCACCTTTATTCACCAGAAATATTCGCCAATGTACAAACTTGTAAAACACAATAATTATGTTTAATTTCGAACATTATCTTAAGGAAATTATATAAGACATGAATTTCTTGTTAGTGCCAAAAAAAGTTGTTAGAAATAAACATAAATGTATTATCTTTACGTAATAAAGATATAATTTTAAATATAATATTTTCATGTATTTTCTTAGAGTAATTATAATTTAGTTTTCATTATTTTGTCGCAAAATTTATGTTTTTTTACATGTCGTCGTAAAAAGATTAAGAATTTATAATAAAGATAAACACAATATATGAACATACCTGGTAATTTCTTAGTACGGAAGGAAGCATTTGTGATCATAGACTTTGAAATGGTTGGTGTAGTAGTTGCTGGGGATAATGCAACACTAATTCCAATTGGTCCATCATTCGGTTGACCTAAATTAACAATAAAAGATTGTAAAATATTGTTATAGAATACATTTTAATTCTCACACTTAGTTTAGTTAAATAGATACTTGAATTATATCTGTTAATTTCTTAATATGACAATTACCTGGTGCTCCAGAACTGGCAGAATTACGTATAGCGTTGGTAACTAACATTACATTTGGATATGCTTCATAACATGCTCTGTTATGAATGTCTTCTATTGCTTGATTTCCTACATACCAGCATTCGTTATACCTATAAGTAAAAAGATCATATTTATACATGGAGGAAAATATAGTTATATAAAAGATGCAATGCTAGCAAATTAGTCCAAATGCTTTACCGAAATTGATGTGTTAATTAAGATAAGATGTAATAAGAAATATGTAGAAAACAGACTAAAATGCTGTTAAAATCGCAAAATGCATTACATACATGGCAAAATATACAGCATGCAAGAATTCCAAGAGAAATTGGCTGGATACTGGTATACGTGGTAAAAGCCTTGGAACAAAGCTAGACTCACTGCCATATGAGGAACGTTGGTGATGTCCTGGTTTCATAAATCCTTGAGTAACAAGTCTATAACAGAGATAAAAATATATTTCAATTAAAAATAAAAATAGCAGCTATCGCGCAGTTAAGAACTACAATTGAACTTACTTTGTTGCGACTTTGCATAATTGTTCCATAGCAAATTTATTTATATATCCAAGTTGTTGATTATAAATAAAAAGTAGAGCAGTCATAACTTTCAATCTATTTTGTGCATTCAATGTTTCTACTTGTTGCAACGGACCCCAACTCACAAGTTTGGAGTTACACTCTTCAAAACGGCGCACTGCGCTTTCTGTTAGTGAGGCTGGTGCTAGACTCGCAGGCTGTTTCGAAAGAAATATATTATATTGAACAATTATGGAATTTAATCGTTTTTTGCAATAATATAAAATAATTTAGGAATTTACATTTTTTTCTTTACACAATTCTCTTTAATATTATTTACATGAATTAAATATTAAATATTATATTTATTAAGCCACAAATTATACACAGGCTAATGTTTATTAAAACGAAATTTTGTCTGGAATAAATTCGAACTTATTAGTTTGAATCCTCTTTAAATCATAATACTTGATACACTAAGTAACCGAACACTTACAGCAAAGCGCTAATGTTTTAAGAAATATAATCTAAACATTAATCAGAATCTTATCGTATATCAATTTGTATAAAATGTGAATGCTGTATATGATTACTTAAGCATTTATTCCCATCATTTCCAGATCTGTATATCAAACGTAAATATACGTATACCAACATACCTCGTGATATATGGAGAGCATAGCAAGAGATGGTAATCTAAATGAGATTGCTTTTTGTTGTCCTGATTTATCGACCACCTCTAGATTATATAATCCAATTAATAGAGTCTCAAGGGAACGACAACTCTGGAAATGAAATATTATTGATCATTAATAATTTATTTGTTATAATGCCAAAAATAATTTTTCATAAGAGTTATGATATAATAAAAGATTATTTTAGTTTCATACAAAATGACATTCTAATTCTATTGCAGTAACATAATACAATAGCTTAGGTTTATTTGTCATGTAAGTTACATGTCCTCTGCATTACATAATTCTACTTAAATATCAATTATATATCATGACAGTGTAAAGTATGATTGATAAATGACACAAGTAAGCTGATGGGACATTGTTATCTACAGTGTTATTTTCAACGAAAGTACAATCTTACCTTAATATCACCGTGTGCAGCAGAATTTAAATAAATATATATTAGCGTCGGTAGAAATTGCAGAGTAAACCTTTGTAACTCTAATTCCCGAGACCGATAAAAGTTGTACAATTGGTTACATACTTCATCCATTAACTGTAACAAATAATTTAACATTTAAAAGTATATTCAGCTCAAAATATTTTATATAATGATAATACCGTGCATCCTCTTAACAAATTAAAATTGTCAACAGTTTCCGACATTATTAACAATTAACAGATCTTTAATGACTCGTATATTATATCCTTTTTTACTACTGTAATTATATGATTACAGATCTGTAATCATATAATTACGATTCATAAATCACATCTTTTTTCATATGTTACGTGATTCCAATGCAGCGATGGGAAGTTTGATATGAAACAATCGTTTCCAGAAGCTAGTAGATAACACGATGACTAGAAATTTCCGCGTAAACGCAGGATGCTTTCAGGAAGTGATATCGTACCTCGCTGTACTTGGTGCGCTCCTCCAGGAGCACGTAGAGCGCCCGCACGATCTCGTTGTCCTGCGAGAGCGTCCTGGCGAACATGTGCAGCTCCGACGGCGCGACATCCTTGCAGTCCGCCAGCCACTCGCTTATCAGGCTCTCCGTCATTTTCGGCCGGGGACGTTCCTCGCCTTCGTCAACAAATCGGCAGGGTCTTACCGACGCCTCGGGATCTCGGCTTCGACTGCGACTCGCTGGCCGTCAACGTCACGGGGCTCATCACACAGGCTTAGCGTGGAGTAGCGGCGCGACCACGCGCGATGCATCAAGGAGAAGACGAGTAGCGCGAGCGTGCTCTGGGAAACTAGTCTACATGATCCCGACACGGGAGCGCGCGAGGAGAAGTGGACGCGACCGCCGAGGTTATCGCTCGTCACCGCCGCTGGCAGCCGCCGCTGATTCCCTTCTCACCCAGCCAATGGCGTTACACGTCGGCAATTATCGCGCGAACGAACGAGCGATCGGCACACCGTGACACTGACACATCGTCCCGCGAAGAACGGGGATCCATCGAGGAGGAAGGAACCAGAAGGAACGGGCGCACACGCACGATCCACACGGCACGGCTGCACCCCGCGCGCGCCACCCAGCTGCACCTGCACCTGCACCTTCCTCGCGCCGCAACTACCTGCTGTTCGCTGCGCGCGGCACACGCAGCTCGGAGCTGTAGATTCGAACGTCTCACGTATTTGATCGCTGAACCGCGAAAAGATCGAGCGCACGGTTTGGGAAATGTACAATGGGTTATGCAATGCTGAATTAATCGACCAGAATGGAGATTGGATCTTTTTTTTTTGGACCAACGGCCACGGCGCACGAATACCTAGATGCGCGTCCCGCGTCCAAAAGCGGCACGACTGCGCAAATTGATTTAAAGCCTGTATTATACTGCGCGTTTAGAGACTGGCGATTGCGAATTGGAAATCAGAATTCATTCGATCAAAACGAAACGGATTAAAGTTAAATTTATCCGATTAATCGAAATTTAATTTTCCGTTTGCAATTCAATCTTCAATGCGTAGTCTGATACGGATTTAAAGGTAGCATTCATAGCTCGATTTTACGTTAGATTTGTTTGAAATTTCCAAAAATTTTTGCATTTGAAAAGAAATAAATATATATTTTGACGTTGAGATAGAAACAAAAAATGAAAATTCTGAGTGTAAAACAGAAACGATACGAATAGACCTAACTGAAATTGTTTCAAGCTAATTTCAAGCATGATCTTGAAATATTATATAATTACATTTTCATAAAAGATTGAATTTTTAACTTTAAATCTTTTTATATTTAAATTCATTTTAATTTTAAATTTCAGACGAGATGCAATTATCAATTAAATGATCTTTTAGAACAAGATTCAGATGGTTTTAAACAAAATTGAATCGAGTTATGAATATCGTCCTAAGAATAATATTCGCAAAATTCGCTCTTATACGTACTAGTTGTAATAAAATAATTTCTTTGGCTGAATAAACAATTTTAAATACTTCAAACAATTGTAAATAAACACTGTTTTAAGAATGTCATTCGTAATTCAATTTTGTATTTAAGATTGTTTTTTAAATATGACGTCGAGATGGCATAAGTGTCATTTTATTGGCAAACAATTTTAAAATAAAACATCAGACGATTCTGAGCGCTTATGAACACCTTTTTAAGAATGGCATTCGTAGTTTAATCTTGTATTTAAGAGATCGAGATTATTTTAAATACAATCTCGAAGCGCCGTAAGTATATTTCATTGGCTGGATAGACATTTCTACTGAACTTCAAACTGGACGCTTATGAACACCGTCTTAAGAATCCACCTGTCATAAGACTGGTGACGTCACGCTGGTGACAAGTCGCTCGGTGAGCGTCGTCGAGACTCGGCTTCGCGGCGACGCGACACGGATAGCTGCGACTGGCTCGTCAGTTTGATTGCGCGTCGAGGTGTTATCGCGACGAGAGAGAGAGAAGAGAAGATAGTGAGGCAGAGAGAGAGAGAGAGACGGAGGAAAAGAAAGAGATCTCACACCACCCTTTCGCTGCGTGCGTCGTGTGGTGGTCTGGTGGATCGTGTGTCGTGGATCGTTGACATTGAAAGTAGTCATTTCGCGATAAGTGGTGCTGCCGTCATCACTGCCCGTCCCGTCGTTGTCGCCGCCGCCGCCGCCGTTGTCGTCGTGCCCGATGCTGAAATGAAGCAGAAGCGCGTCATGTATAGCGACGCGCGGAAACTGTGCGAGAGACGAACGCAATCGGCCCCGTACGGGCCCAGCCTCGCGTCGGACTAACGATCAATGGCTTTATTCGAGAAGAGATACACGAATAAAGTGCTGTTAGATGATACGGAGCAGCTGACGAGCGTCATCGAAAATGCGAGGACCATCGACGGACATACGGTATGCGCTCCGGGTATTCCGCTCCTTTCTCTATCTGCGTCTCTCTGTCTCTCTCCCTCCGTCCCTCTCTTCCCCCTTTTGCCCCCGTCTCCCTTTCTCTCCCTCTTCCCTGATTTATCCTGTAATCATCTCGACCTGTTTGTCTCGCTTAACTAAGGCTGTCGTAGGAATTTTCCTTTGTAGCCTGTTAAGATTAAGTTACATTTTGTCATTATGGTGTTTGTTAGTTTTACTATATACATGTATACTTGAGGACACGCATCACTTGGACGATGCACAGCTGCAACGTTTGCATTTTTCAACTTGGTTTTCGCGCACAATATCTTATCATATCTTGCGATCGTTAGATACACGCTGAGAGAACTGTGGTTTGTATATTCAGGAATACGTAATCAAAACACAGAGAGGTCCTCTTCCCGAAAGATCCTGGAGAGTGAGCCGACGTTACAATG